>OMLM01011170.1:5905-18890 GCA_900302695.1 Helostoma temminkii | reverse complement strand
AAATTAACTTTCAATCTACAATTTTCAGAATGTTTATGCCCACGACAACAGATCATATAGTCAGGATGTATATTAAGATGTCAATGATGGATATAGTAGCTTTTGCATTTAAACCAAATTGTCTTTCTGCCTTTCTGTTTTCAGGATTTAAATTACAGACTTTAAAACAATATAAAAGTGTAAACGTTAAGATTTCAGTTCGGTAAATGATTCTGCTCTTAGATCACATACTGTTCTTTTACTTGAATGTGGTGGATGATGTAATCAAATCCTATATAAAAAAGAAAAATACAATATCCTAAAAGCAAACTGTAATTAGTTGTCAACATCATGTTATGATCAGGTATCCAGTTCTCAAAATACATTCAGAACATGCTAAAGATCCACTTGGTGATTACCTAGTAGCTAACGAAAGATCATTACATTAACACATAGTTCTTCCCATTTCTTTAACAGGGGGTTAAAGAAATGGGAAGAACTATGTGTGTACATATTCTCCATCAAAGGAATGTGTCATAAGAACATACCAACCAACCAAAATCATTCCAGAACTTTCAATTTTTTATTTGATTCGTCTAAAATAAATAAATCTTAGACAAATGGTGTCACTACGAGCAGAGAAAACAAAAGTTAAAGGGAGACAAATAGAAGTCCCTCCATCCTGAAGACTTGCATAGCTACATAGCCTACTGGCCACTCACTTGACGCTTATTTTGGCTGTACACCGTGTAGACCCCTAAACCACAGGGCCAGTTGTCAGATCCAGTATTCTGTTCGTGTTTATCCCCACATTGTTAAAGGGATTTGTGAGGGAGCATGACAGATGAATCCTCCTTGAGCAGCACTTTTTTACTCCAGTGAATCGTAAGAATTTGGTTTGATTAGGAGCGGCAGTGCAGGTCTTAAGCTGTTGTCTGAGGAAAGTATGGGACAGCAATGTGAGCCAGTATGTAGAGTGGGCAGCACCTATGCTAATTGAGTTTTTATCCTACTCATCTTTGTTTGGCTCATGTACAGAGGGGTAGGGTAACTGGAGAGATCCTAATTGCCCAAAGCGTTGGCTTGTGGACAGTAATAGAGGTATCGTCAAGTACTATCTGATATCTACATGTGAAGCTCATGTTACAGAGCACTTTAGGAATATTGCATTTCATCTGTCGGAGTGCTGTCTGAGCCTGTATCTAGGAAGCCTATTTCATTATTCCCCTGCGCTGTGGCCAGGCTGCTTTACTGGCATGGAGGCTTGTCTCATTTCATACGGAGAATAGAAAATGACAAGATGGAGTGCAAAGAGGCGGAACAACGCACTTGACAACTGGGGCCGAGATTGTAACTGGAGAAATGTGGAGTATTTCCACACAGAGGCTCCCAGGAGAGAGGGCTCCATTTGAAGTCTTGGATATTATACACATAGTCTTGTATATGGAAAGAAAAACAATGCAGTAAAAAGTTATTAATTAGTTATTTATGTTAAGTCTAAATTATAACTGATTACACCAATAAATAATGCTTTCTTAATACATTTTACTAAATACTAATACTAAAAAAAAATTGTAGTAAAAATAAATTTTAGCAAATTTAAGAGAAACTCACATTGTATTTGTTCTATTTTGCACTTGTCAGACTTGTAAACCTATCCGTTAAACCATATTTCATGCAGATATAGAAAGAGAAATGGAGAAAGTGTGATTTGTCTCATTTCGCATGTCAAAGAAACCAAATTATTAGCTATGTTTGTTACTGTAAGCTTGCTTGCCTGTATTGCTTAAGCTGTTTGAACAGCCTATGCAGTGATGCTATAGCACTATGCAGCAATATGGAAATTTGATTAAGTGTGGTGCTGTGGCTGTGAATAATTAAATGTTTGAAGAATAGGTAGTAAACTAAAATGAATTTTAATGTAATTATTTGTTTTAATTCAACAGAGGTAAAGATCAAGTTCATCCATTTTCCAAACCACTTAGTCCCCGTAGGGGTCGCAGGCGTACTGGAGCCTATCCCAGCTATTATCGGGCAAGAGGCAGGGTACACCCTAGATAGGTCGCCAGTCTATCACAGGGCCACTTATAGACAAAGACAATCACTCACACTGACACTCACACCTACGGATAATTTAGAGTCTGATCAAGGTTAAAGGTCTTTCATCAGTTAGGGGGATTCATAAAAAGGAAGGTTTGGGTTGTTTCAATGGTTCCCCTTGTTGAAAATGCCATTATGTTCCCTGAACATATTCCAGCATAAATACAATGTAAGATCAGCTGCAACATAGTCATGAGGAAGAATAAACACACTATCTGATCTGGTTGCCTTAAAGAGCTGTGAAAAATCAGACCACTTCAGGCGTCATAACACTTTCCTGCTTCCTCCTCGCTGCAGCTCGAGTCTCCTCTAACATCTCTTGTATCAACAGATTAATGGCGGGAGCACACTTTTCATATTCTGTGTGGACCGTGTTCCACTTTTCTTCAAGGCCTGTTGAGTGTTCAAATATGGAGTGAAACAAAACTACATGTTTTTAAACAGAGGTTTCGCACCGCATGGCCTTGTAATAGCACGGCAGGATGGCGTGATTGAGCTCCTCCCGGCTTCCTCTGCTCTCGGTGCCTTGCTGCTGCGTTGCTGAGATCATTACTCACTGTGACACCCTCCACTGATTTACATCATATTACCAAGCATTTAATGTTGTTCCATGCTGGCCGCATGGCCTTGCAAAACAACCACCAAGGGGACTCCCTGGCTACACTAAATACATCATCAAGATTGTTTAAGTGCTGCCATCAGCAAATCCCTCCCACTGCTGTGCTTCTGCTGGAAAACTTTTTAATTTTTTACTTTGCAACTTTGCTTTGACATTCCGGTTGATTAGTTATTGATCATCTTCTCTGACATTCATTGTGAAAACGCGCACAGTATGCAATCTAAATCTTTTTATATTTTACCTCCTGAGGTGTAAAGTGCTCAGAACCCAGCGTGACAAATAATACGAGGCTACGGTCTATCATACATCTTTTCCACTTGTGTTGTCTTCAATTTTTCTTCACATTTCATACTACAAATTTGGACAGAAAGTGCACACAGAGAACAGAAAGTATGAGATGTTTTTTTCCTTACAGGCCTGAGGCTACTGTATTTCTCTACAGTCTCTTATATTGTTCTCATATCTCTCTCTTTTAGCTACACCTTAGATTATATAAGAAACACTCTCACTTTACCAGATGGCAAAAATCTGTCAGTAAGCTGCCATGTTTTATTTGGACATGGAGGGGAGAAAAATAACACTTGCTCTTGATGCTTGCTCATTCTTAAAAACTTGTGCATATACTTGACTTGTATTTAAACAAACTTCACGTGGTGTTTAGGTTGGAGTGTGTCCATGTGGAAATGTTTCAATGTTTTGAAAGAGCATGTTGTTGAGGGGGGCTGACTTTAGAAAAAAAGGAAACTACTACAGTGTTCCATTCATTTCATGCCTTCCTTTATTACTAAGGCCAATTTTTATTTTTAACATGTTATCACCCTGGTCTTCCTTAAAGGAAGATGTGATTAAGACAGCAGCATGAACATTAACATTAATGGAATGTTTCACATTTTAAGAAAATGTTTATACAGTAGGCCATCTTGATAGGTACACAAGAAGACTGATATCACGTATTACCACTTGGTAACTGTCTTTAAATATAAAAGCTACAGCATGGCAACATTTAGCTTACCTTAGCATATTCGCTGGAAACACAGGGAAATAATTGGCCTGACTACAAGCTCATTAATTACACATTATATTTCACACAAAACATATGTTTAATAATAGTTTTTTTTAGGGGGGAGTTATATACAGGAATATTTTTAACCAGTTGCAGTGAGCTCCTGGAGGCCTGTCATTTTAAGGTTGCCAGGCAAACAGTGGAGTGATATTGATCTTCCAATCTAACTGTCATCTAATGGTTCTTTTACAAATTCAGTCGACAACATAACTTTTTTTATCAAATCAGACTCCGGTCCAAGTCAGCCCTTGTAGAGGGTTTGTTTTTCAAACTTCAAGAATGAACTTTGAGCCTCAGCTTTTAAATCATAAATGAAAGTGCTCAGAAAAAAAGAAAAAAACAAAACACATATAAACAGCTCCATCTGCTCATGAAGGTCAGGTGTAATGACTGAAAGTTCTAGCTCACTTACTGTATTTGATCTGATGTTTTCATTGTTAAACTACGTCTGCCAGGGCCAAGACTGACTTTGGGGCCTTGACTCTAATAATTAATATAGTTGGCACATTTACAAGGACTCATAAAGTGAATAATCCAACATCAAACCAGAAAACTGAGAACCAAACCTATTTTAAACTTCAGTCAATCTAGCCCAAATGAAATTTATTACTACAGTCAAACTATATGTTCAATAAATTCTGTTCATATTTCTGAATTAAGACATAAGAGATAATGGTAAAGAAATACTTGTCATTATACTTAATTATATTGGTAAATTTACTATATAAAGCATTAAATTATAAAAAGATCTCAAAAAGGAATATACCTGCATTTTAAACATCTGTTGTTTTGCGCTTTTGAAAATTTAAAATGAATGGTGGGAAATTATAAAGCACACAGTAGGTTAAACCCTTTATCACATTTCTGCTTCAGACAGTAGTAACTTAGCTGATTCAGGACGTCCTGGATTCACTGATTTTGTATTAAAGTGAAGGTCAGTAATCAGTGTTCAAGCTTGGAAACAGAACCAAAATGACACCTGTTTATTCAAAGCTGTGTGGTCATATTGTTCATCTGGAATTTCTCTATTAAGACTGAAGAAAGCTGAAGAAAAATAAAATACATGAACATTTTGACGTAAACCACTGGGACTATAGAAAAAGGTGGTGTCCTTTCAAACCTTTAAGACACATCTGTCAAGATGTCACCTAATTTGAGAAGCAAATTAGTGTAAAAACACTAATTTGTTTCTTCAGGAAGCCTCATTGTCTGCATAAGAGAGCACTTGACGCCTGAGCTCAGCATCAGGAGTACAGGGCCACACATTAATCAGCCTCTAGTGGTTTTAAAATGCAGTTGAAAAGATGGCCTTGTCCCTCATGTTACAGATGTTGCGAGAAGCGGTCTGGGTTTTAAGTTTGAGTTCACAGAACATTTAGGGAAGGACAACACAATCTCCAAGAACATTTTGTCTAATACCAAGACATGTTGATCATTAGAGATTTTTATAGGGAAGTCTAACACTTTAAAAATGAGGTCTTATTGTAGATATTAAATCTATCCTCAAGCCTTTTAGAGTAAAGGTCATCCAGGAAAACTCACTCTGCAAAAACAAACTAATGACCTCAGCTGACCCCTTAGTGCTGGCAACTGTATACATAAAGGTCATTTTCACTATGTATTTTGACATTTTACATTTTTCATGTGAGTTCCACCTTTTTTTGCAAAGTATGAGTTTAGTAAAAAATCACCAGATATCTCAACCTAAACTCCATTTGCCTCCTCATCGCTCCCATCTCCTCATTTCCCCTGTGTCTGTCCCCCGAGCACATGTGGCAGATGCCGCACCGCCCAGCTCGCTCAGAGAGGCAGCAGCGCTGTCGGCTCATATCTGTCTTCGTTTGAGAGGGAGCTTGTTCATTAAGTCCAACATGGCCCAACGGGAGGCAGGCGTCCACAATGCGCTCATGTATGGCATCATAAATCCACACTGAGAAGATGAGACATCTTGTGGAGAGAGGTTGCTGTGAGGTGCTTGGCCCAGGCCATCAATGCCTAACATACATATAAAGAGACAACACAATCGATGGATCTTAAAGATGTGGCACAACGGGGTGATTAACGGAACGTGTGTTGCTTTGTTAAATCTATACCATAGTTTCAATTTACTAAGTACGTACCTCCTATATGTCATTTACATAGGCTGTTTTTTGTTCTAAGGGAAAGGTCAGTGGTTGGGATAACTTGCCAGGTGTTTGTGGAGCAGCAGACCAGTGCAGTGAATGTAATTATGGCTGTCTGGCAATCTGATAACCTGCCAGTCTGTCTCTCAACACCAGGGAAGTGCAGTAGCATATTAAATGTGGCTCGGTAAACGTGGCTGTGAGCAGGGAACAGTGTCTATGTCTGTGCAGTATAAAGGTGTACAAGTTTTTACATTGACATATTGTAGTTTTAGGCTGTAAATATATATTTGAAGTACTATTACAATTTCAACTCCTACTAAAGGTAAAGATTTTTGAATACGAATATATATTCTTAAGCTTAATTATTATCGTAATCTTAATATACACATAAAAACTTGCTGCTTGCTATAATCACTCTTCCTATGCATACTAACCATTAAGCAACCCCAAAGTCAAAGCCTCACTGTCTGTGAAAACACACATTTCAAAGCTCAACTGGAGAACAAGGTGCAGTGGTAGATGGGTATTTTATGTACATCCTGGATGTCGTGTGACTGCTGTTGACAACATCACCGTCTTTTCTTTCTTACAAGGTGCTTTCATGTGTTTACTTCAAATTGAAGAAGAAATTAAAATTGATCTAACAATTTCACATCTATCCACAGTCTTTTGCTTCTTGATTTTATTCTGTAGACAGCACTTCCTCCCAGGGCAGCAGACCCCGGGGAGCAGGGAGGGAACAGAACAACAAGATAAAGGTGTAGTTAAAGCCGTAGGTGAGATAGACTGTAATTGTAACCGGTTGCAGCTTTGCCATATGAGGACAATTACATCACCAAACCACCTGGCTTTGTTACTGTTGTGGTGGGCATAGACACTTTAATCAATATGCAGTAAGATGCAATGCACTGTGTGTTCTGACACCTGTCAATCAGGGGAAGCATTCATTAACAGTGTGGTTGATCGTTGTGTCTGACTGGTCTCAGCAGAGTCATTTAGTCAAAAGTTGCAGTTACTCTGAGAACAGATCTTATTATGACCAGTCTGAACAGGAGGAAGTATAAAAGAGCTTGTGACTGGCACTCACTCAACATCTGCTTTCATAAAATTCAAGGTGACCCCTATGTTTCTGCACACAAACGTATTGCTCTGCAGTATGCATACCTGTTCAGACAACAGGCAACAAGAGGACATCTGTGGAATAAAAACAATGTATCTGCCAGTTTTCATGTAACAGTCAGGCCTCAATAGAGCACACAGAACAACAAAGTGGAGAAGACAAAACGTTGTTGACTGTATGAGTCCCAGAGCTCCAAGTATCTGGAACAAAGCCTCTGTTTAGTAACAAGAATAAACATCAGTGCTGCTCCACTCTGCAAAGCTTAAGGAGACGGCTCAGACAGACAGCTGAGAGAGTTCAGGCTCAGGTTCGGAGACTTCTGGACCTCAGCTGACACCATAAGTCAATGAGCGGCTATTTAGACAGTGAAGCTGTAGTGTTGACAAGCACAGGGGGACCACAGAGTGAGCCAAAGAAGGTGTCATCATTCTTAGAGAACAGAGAGTCCTCCCTGAGCACATCTGTCCCATTCTTCATCCTCTTCAGCCATTCACTCTCTCGCTTGCTTTTTTTCTTCCCCCACTGTAATTACACCTGCTCTGTCATGCATAGCCTGAGGCGTGGCTGGACAAAAATCACTCGTTAATATGAATCTGCAGATTGTGTGTATGTGTGAGGTGGAGGACTACTCACTGGCAGTCTCTGTGGAAACATTAGAGTGTAAGCAAACCGCACCTGTATGTTCCTCCTGGGACAAAGAGGTAAGGAAGCCTCACTTTGGGGAATAGTGTGTGTGAAATGAAACCATCCATTTTCAACAAATACAAATCCATAGTGAAGACAGTGCTTGTTATTTTAAAAGCCTTTTGGCTGAAATTAACCAGAATAATCACAAACACACAGCGACACCGGAAAGCCAGAAATTAAGGTGTGACAATCTGAAAAGGAAAACCTAAAACACATGAGAATAAAAACCACGTGGCACATTTCAGCTGCATGTTCCTTTTTATATCCGAGACAGGCAATGCTGTTTTTGAACTAACGCCTCACTGACAATGAGATTTTCAGGCGGGAAGTGTGAAACTAAAGGTGTGACGACACGTCTTCAGCTGAGCGTCTACGCCGTCTGTGTCGGGAGGCATTCGGATCATTAACACCAGCCAGAGCACCAGACCACACAGATTGTGTTACACACTGCTTCCCTTTCTGATGTCAACCACATGCAATCAGACACATCCAAAGACAATCAGACATATGGGCTGACGATGACTAAAATAAATTTTATATTGAAATACAAAAACACTATGTTGCTCCCAAACTGAGAGAGAAATCTGCGCATGAGCCATGGTGTTACACTTCAAATTATGAGTAGCTGCAGGCTATGTGAGGCCAGTTGTGTTTGTATGTGTGAGTGAGTAATGGAGGAAGAGGGAAATTATTATCTATAGGTATTCTTCAAAGGGCCAAGGAAGGTCAGTTTTTCCTGTGTGCAGACACAACAAACATCTTCATTAACTTGCTGGGCGGTAACATGCATGATACACTCTTCAAAGTAAAACCACTCATTAATTATTAATACACACAATACCGGACAGAATGATAAATAGTGACAGTTGCGTTTAAACACTAAAATACTTTTTCTGAGAACGCTAGTTCCCCTAAAACAGGGTGACATGAAAAGCAAAGCTGCTTTTGAGCTAATTTCCATAATACTTCTCTGTGCCCCATGAGAATCTGGGGTTCAGTTTGCCTTCATTTGCATGTGCCACAAAAATGCACCATCTTTTTTTGCATTTGGAACTTATTGAAATGCTTATAGTATATGCTGAAGTATGTCGATAGGGGCTGGTGGATTTAATATCTGTAGCCAGAGGGCTACAGCTCACAGACATTATTTTGGGGAATTTGCTGCAGAGCCAAAGATTTTTATCAAAGTCTCAGCAGGAAGCAAATTGGACAGGAGATAACAGTCGGCTACTCTCATCACCTATAGACCTACAGATAGAAGCTTGTTTAAATTCAGACAGTATTTCTCTACTCTGCTTCTTAGCTTCACTTTATTTCTTACTGCAGCAGCTCGCAAAAACAGCACTTAAACTTGCAGCACAGTTACTATAAATGTCTGCAACGTGGCAAAAGTGCAGATGTTTCACACGTTGCTGAACCCACTGATGACTGGAGTAAGATTTAGTGTTTGTGATATAGTTCATGCTTGCTGTGGCACAGCCTCAAGAATGAATGTGTGTGTGTGTGTGTGGGTGTGTGGGTGTGGCCCTGAACTCCTCTGCCAAAGCCTTCGGATCACATTCTTCAGTCTCAAGATTAAAGGCCCTTAGTCGAGACACGTCCCAGCAATCCAGAGGCATTTATTAGCTGAATATCTTCACAGAAATAAAAATCACATCCACCTGCAAATCCCCCCCAAAAAACTATGCACTACGCACTAAAATAATTCATAAAGATGCACAATGTATATCAAATTCACAGGTTAGAAAGAATAAACTCATAAACAAGCAGTATAGCATTTTTCTGGAGCAGAGGCATAATGACATTGATGCAATAACCAGCAGTACAAGTATGTGCCAGGTCTTCTTTTGCTTAAAAATTCAGTTTACTCCATCCGTTTATCCTTAATGGAAAGTAAAAATAGAACATTTCACTCTTTGTAACTGTCCTGAAAGAAACTCTTCACCATTATTCATTGTCCATGCAACGGAATATATGCTGTTGACATCACAGCTGCCAGGTACTTGTACAGGACATGCAGCAGTGGCTGAATGGAGACTGTGAGAGTGGTTCATTTGTAGCCATGACAGATAATAGCATCAATCTCAATAGGATGATGGACAAAAAGGAGTAAAGGAAGGAAGACTTTCATGCAAATCTCATTAGTTTAAGTCATTTAATATGACACTGCAGAGTCCCAGTGTCCCATCCTGGCTTACACATCAGAGTTGATGCTGAGGTTGGCCAAACGTGGGTCAGAGTTGATCTCATACCTGTAGTGATACCCCTCCATGTGGTCCCTACAAGCATCCCGGATGTTGTACATCCAACGCTTTATGCCCTTTCTGTTCAGGTAGAGCACCAGCAGGAACATGACGCCAATCAGTGCAAGCACCAGCCCCAGAAAGACATATGAAGTCTCCAGCACACCCTCCATGTTGCCCGAACACTTCAGCTGTGACAGCTCTACCTGCAGGAGTGGCCGGTGTCTCAGGGCCTGCGGTTCTGCGCAGCTCAAATTTTGCACGTCAAGCACCTGAGTGGAGTTTTTCAGCCACAGCAGCGTGTCCTCGATGATGCAGTTGCAGCGCCAGGGGTTCCCCCCCAGCCAGATGTGGAGCCCGGGCTTGAGGATGAACTCTGTACGGGTGCTAGCAGGCAGATCCGTCAGGCTGTTGTCCCGCAGGTCGAGGACACGCAACGGGGGCACCTTCAGTGTCCCATTCTGAATGGAGATGATGGAGCTGTTCTGCAGGCTGAGGTTAACAAGGTTGGGCAGGCTTGTGAAGATGCTGTCTGGGAGAATCACAAGATCATTGTTGGACAGGTCCAGCACTGTCACCTGGAGGAGCCGTCTGCTCCATAGGACACTCAGAAGCACATCCATGGAGGGATGGTTGTGAAAAGACCTACTGAGGTTCAAAACCTGCAGTTTGTTAACATCAGGAAAAGCTCTCTCACTCAGAGCCTGGATTTTGTTGTTGCTTAGGTCCAGCCGCACAAGGTTTGGCAAGTTGTCAAATACCATTGCATCCACGGATTCTAACTCGTTTCCACTGAGATAAAGATCCGTTAACTGTGGCAACTCTACGGGGAAAGAGTCCACGCTTATACGAGAAATGTTGTTTCCCGTTACAAATAGAATTTTGGTATTGTTAGGCAAAGAATTCGGAATCGACTCCAAGCCCTGGTTTTGGCATTTCACAGTTTGTGAGGAGCACAAGCATTTGTCCGGACAGCAGCGGCAGGACACTACGACCGCGAGTATAAAAAGTAAATGGATCATACCGGACTTCTGTGTTCTCCCTCGGACTTCTCCACGGTTACGTGCGCACGACGTGCTCAAGGGGTACATCTTGGAATTTACCACGCTGTCTGAGCTGAGCATGCGTAAATATGACTTTACAACAATCCCGACAGGTCACCGCCTTGTTTTATCAAAAGGGAAGTTTTTTTTTCAACTGGGTCTCACGACTTTATCCTTTTGAAAACTCTTCCACTTCCAGCTCAGACTCCATACAACAACCCCCAATCCATCCTCGTGTAGGATAGGTCTACATTTCCAAGAGGATAAAAGTGGCCTGGACGAAAATCGCAAACTTCTTCGATATACTCCTCGTTTGCTTTGCAAACCGCAGGCTTTTGCGGATATAAACGCTACACAGTATTTTCCCAGTCCCGGTAAAACAATCAGATCTGCGGCAGAAAGAACAATCGATGAATAACTTGGAAAATGCCCCTGCCTGCCGGAGGTCCCATATATTACATACGCACTTCCAGCTCCCCGCTTTTCAAGTCGCCGTGAGTCTGGAGGTAAAGACCAAACAGCACAGTACGGACCACTGGAAGGAGGGACCGTACCATTATTCGGCAAAGAGGGGGGGTCCACAGTGAACTCATACAAGTTTAGTTTAGACATTAACTCTCCCACATATGCTGCTATCACTGCACGTCACTTCTAATGCTGCAAATCTCCACAAAACATTAATCTTAAGTCGACTGTCAAACATCCCAGTGTGACAATCCCAGCTAATTTTCCCTGAAATGACCTGCAGCGTAGTAGGGGCTGCTGTGAATTTGAGCCCAGGGGCTTAGCGTCCAGAGACCTCGGGGTCCCCGAGGGGGCTCCAGTGACGTCCCAAACAATGCGAGGAACAATTAGAGTAATAACTCTTGATGAGAGATGAGTCACGAGAAAAACTAATGCAAACTCTTGTTTTTCTGCATAAAACTAGTCGTGAAATGTGATTTGATCACAAAAGTTGCAAATATCGACAGAGACACTATTTCTAACACACCCCTTGAGCATACAGAGCCATGGTGGAAAAGATGACGTCAGCACCAAGCTTCTAACGTCGTCTGAGGCCCCCCCAAAAAAACACATCAGAGGACCTACAGTTGATTCGCATGTAGCTGAAAAGGGGCACAGAGTGATTTAGAAGAGTTGAAGAAGTGAGTCGTTTACACTGGACGTCCCGAGATTATGGCTGAGCTGCAGCAGTTCTAAGGAATAATGGTCCCAGAACCTCCTGGGTGTTGTGCAGGTTTAATCCACAGCTGCAGAGAGGCTTATTTAAGTTATTGTTACCAAAAGTGGTTCAACCTGTTATGACTGTGTTTGTTTGGTTATATTTGTTACTTTGGTGAAGCTCAATCACATTTTATGACCAATGTATGCAGAAATCCTGGAAATAGTAAAATATGAGTATGTGTATGACACACGGAGGATATGGTAATCGTGTATTTTATATCATAAACAAAAGCATGTTTTCAGGTGGCAGACAAACCTGGAATAGAATACCTTCAGTGATAGAGAAATAAAATAAACATTTCATTCCTCAGACATTGTATTAGGTTTAAAATCCGATCCAGTCCAGCGGAACACATCTGTAAAGTTAGGCTCTGTGGAAAACACACAGTGTGAAGAAAATCAGAAACAAAAAGAAACCTGCTCATGGAATCACATTCATCTTTTGATCCACTGTCACATTACTGAATGCATACTTTACTGTTTTTTATTCAGAAAAGCCACAATCCCTTTTGGGATTTTTGGGAGGATTATGTAGTATACCCAGTAAGAGCAGGAAAGAAAACACAGAACCACAGAGCAATACTCATGTACATGTGGAAGTTGTCCTAAGCTAATTCCAGAGGCAAATCTGATCATTATGACCATCTATTAATATTTTGGGTTGGATTGATTTTTAAATTAATCAATTGTGTTTAAACTGTAACATTGAAAAGAAAAAAAAAAAAAAAAAAATCCAAAGATGTTACTACAACACAAATCAGTGACAATCAACTAATTCTCA
>OMLM01011164.1:55979-72878 GCA_900302695.1 Helostoma temminkii | reverse complement strand
TATATTACAGCTCTCCTGTCATAGTCTGCGCGCCGGCTGATTGTTGAGTGGAGTGATGCATCACTTTACACAAAGATCGTTGGAACTACAACTTCCTCCCTCATTGACGTAATCACGTCTTTTTTTTAACTAGGTGGCCTCTTTAATCAGTCCTGTAGGACTAATTCAATCACCCCGCAGACAGATCGATTCTCGGGGTCTTACTGATCAATGGCGACCGTCAGCATTTCCATCCTGAGTGCTTCTGATCAGCAGAGAGAGCAGTGTTTCACACACTGACCTGCTAGTTTCACTGCAAACACAGATATACTGGGCCGCCATATGAATCCAATTTACTGCAGAGCAGCTCTGTTGTGTTTAAGGACCAAGACACTAAATGTAGGTCTGCGCAGTATTTTAAGCAAAGGCTGTGTTTTAAATTGTACCACATGGGTCCAATTTGGATGCCACAGCCTGGTGAAGAGGAATGTGGGGTGGAGCTGGCGTGAAATTCCTTAGTGATTGTGGTATGTGTTCCCTCCGCCCTGCTGATAAAGGTGGAGTGGAGCAGTAAGGCATCAGAACTAATGATGCAGAGGTGTCTTCATTTTCATGGTGTCACATACCAGAACTTTTAAAACCACAGCGTGAGCAGAGAATAAAATCTGCAGCTAGAAGAAGCTGGAGGTTTACTGATTTTACCACTAGATGTCCTCCAACTCACTTCTGATGGGTTATACATTATGTTTCCTACAAATAATAATAAGACGAATGAGAAGACAAAAAGAAGAAGAAGAAGAAGAAAACATGCAGTAAAAAGCCATGTAACAGACTTTGTAGCCAGTAACACATTAGTAGAATGTGTTATTTAAAATTATTGTTATTTTTTATTATTTAAAAGTCTCATTAGCTGAAGATCAACATTTACATTTACAAAAACAACACCAGCAACAAGAAGCACAATAACAAGTGGAGCACTGTCTCCTTCGCCCTCACTGTCACCACCAGATCACAACACAGGTGTGAGGTAAACATCAGATGGCAGTATAATAAAAAGCTTAGAAAACAAACTGAATTATTAATGAGACGGCGGTGGGCACAAAGAACCATCTGAAGCTTCCTGTCTTGCTTTTTGATTGAATCGTTCTGTGGCTGAATGAGCTTCCCTTTTTATTGACGTGGAGCTTTAAGCAGTTTTAAGCTCTACGTCAGGTGTCTGTATTCCTCATTATCATAACTGATGCAGCCAAGAAAATCTGAGAAATTTTTTGTACAACAGCTTCAGATGAGGTGATGAGAGGACGGGGTGGTGTGCCTTGACCCAGAGTTACCTGCAGAGGTGTTGTCAAAGCTATTAAAGAGCAGGTTTAACTCATCAGCACAGTCTTCTTTTACAACAGTGCCTTCACCTCATTCCACACCTCTCTGATGTATCCTGCCTCATCCTACGCTCAATTCTGTGTCTGTACAGGAAGAAAAGGCCATGAGGGGGGGGGGCGAATGTGAGTGTGCATTGGTTGTCTGTTTCTATGTGTCAACACTGTGATAGACCAAAAAGTCTAAAAGTTTCTTTTGATGTGATGTTTTTGTTTTAAGTTCAATATTCTGACAATGAGGAGCATGATGCACCTTCTTGTCACAACACTTCTACAGCTAGGATCAGAGTTTTTTTTTATTATTTCACATGTATTCTGTAATTAGGTGTGTAAATTAGGATTAAATGTAAGTGTCATTCACAGTTTGATTAATACATTGATGAGGTTTTCATTGCATAATCTAATATTATGCCTGTAAAGATTCTCATACAGGTGAAATTACAGACAATTATTCTTAGCTTATCTTATTAGACTCTTTCATTCTGCAGGTCTGCAGGCGTTTTATATGTCTGTGTCCAGGGGCCTATTGTCTAATGATTTGTCTGTCTGTACAGTATTTGCATTTACTAATAGCAGCTAGCTTTTATTTTTTATTTTATACTAGAACACGTAAAGTAGTGTGTTTTGTGTTCATTTATTACACTGTACAAACATCAAAAGTGGCTTACTGTGAGTCTCATTAAGCTATTATATAACAACTCTATAGGACAGGCTGCCATTACTGAAGCAAGGACAGCCCAGCCTGCTGACTGTGTTTAAATACATTATTTTATACGTTTTAATACACTGATGTACTCAATCACTTGCTTAATAGCCTGTTTTATGTTCATGAATGTATATTCTTATTATACAGGTATAACCATACACAATTATGTCATTTACAATTGTCCACAATATAAACATAAGTGTTTTTAAATAATATTAATTGAAAAAACAGCTAAGCAACCCCTTCTTCTTCTTCTTTTCCTCTACATACCCTGTATGTCATTTCAGTGTGGTTGGATTTCACAGTTTCTGGCTAAACACCATCAACCACAACAATATATTTATTAATTTTGTTTATATTTGATTAAAAGTTGCCTTATTTAAGATCTAAGTCTAAAGAAATGCTCCTCTTAGGAAAATGGTCGCTACTTTTTTCCTTCCGAGGAAGAAAAAACTCCTTAGGAGACTTCATCATAAAAGAGCCAGTAAACAAATAAATAAACGTCGAAATATGCCAAGTAAAAATGCTATGCACTACGATGTTTTACTAATATAAATTAATGTAAAATAATTTCATGTGTTGACAGAAAGGTCGTGCTTCTCAGGGTAACTGCACATGCGCAGTATGTTTATGTGGACGACGTAAACGTTTTTAACCGTATAAAGTATATCCTGGCGTATAATAATAATAATAACGTGTTAGATTTTGCGATACGACACTCGAAATTATCGTAATTTAGCTGCATGGTTTTAGCTTTATTTGAGGTTCCGTCCCCACAATCAGGCTAAACAACTTACGCCACTTACAAAATGCCGAAACCCGGGATCGAACCAGGGACCTTTAGATCTTCAGTCTAACGCTCTCCCAACTGAGCTATTTCGGCGGTGAAAATCACTCATAATACATAGCTCATTTTACAATAAATTCATAATATGACATTTAATGCGTTTTATACATGCTATATGTCCTTCACCAGCAGTTAAGAGGCTAATAATCCTCAAAACGGACCCAACAGTTATGAGGTTAACTTTGTCTCTACATGGCTCTGGGTTGGTAGAACGTTCCGCACGGTGACGTAACTTCACTGAGCGCAGAGGCTGCTGGGAAGGGAAAGATCAAGAATCGCTGGCTGTTGAAGACGAGGATTTGGTGCTGCTACAAAGATTAACGCTGGGTAGAACTGCTTGATACAACTGGAAGAGTTATGCCACTTTAATTTAGACCTGTATATACTGGTATGTGTAACATAGGAAATATTACATTAAGATATCCGCTATTTTCTTGTGACTTAGCCAGCTCCTTCGTTTGCTAACGTTAGCAGGCTAGCAGCCGCATTGTTATTGTTTTCGCTCTGTTTGGCGGCCATATAAACACTCCTCTCAGTTTCCCCAGCCAAGGCAGGGGTCCGAACTGCCAGAGGGATGCTTTTCTGTACGTCCCGGGAAGATGGATGATAGGTCCAGCAATAGCAGCAGCCACCACCGGCTCCTTATCCTCCTGCTCATGGTATTGCTCTTTGGCGTCATTATGATCCAGTACGTATGCCCGAGCAAGTCTGACTGCCATATGCTACACCAGATGGGATCTTGGTTTAAGGTCGGCAGCGCAACCGGTTCCTGGGGAAATGGAAATGAAATCCAGAATGGGCTCCAGAAGGATCCTTACATCGCAGAGGACGGCGCTCTGGTCAGATTTGTGCCTCGCTTCAACTTCACGAAGGCGGATTTAAATCGCGTGGTTGACTTCAACATCAAAGGAGACGATGTGATAGTTTTTCTGCACATTCAGAAAACAGGTGGCACGACGTTTGGCCGACACCTGGTGCGGAATATTCAGCTGGAGAGGCCATGCGAGTGTCATGCGGGCCAGAAGAAATGTACCTGTTACCGACCAGGTAAAAAGGAAACCTGGCTGTTTTCACGTTTCTCGACTGGCTGGAGCTGTGGGCTTCATGCGGACTGGACTGAGCTGACCCGCTGTGTCCCGTCACGTATGGACTCGCAAGAGGCTACCAAGACCCAGCCCAGGTAGGTCAAAGTGGAGAGGTACCATACAATCACTGCACATTCCTCATAATAATTACAGTATTATGTAAGTTTAAAGCTGTTATATCTGTGTATTTGTTTACTTGATGGACAAGTCAATTTACTGAGTGTGAGTTTCACCTTTGGAGTTAAACCCCACCTCTGTATCTAGGCTGCCAAAGGTTTCTTGCAGTGCTGCTAATGTTTTATCCTACAACTGCTTATTTGAATAAACAGCACATGAATAATGAAAAAACAATGTCATTGCAGAAATTCAAATAGAAATTAGTTAAAATAAATTGTTTATTGACACTATTTTAGTTTATTGTAGTTCTAATGTCATCTTTTTTTTCCTTCAGTAGGAACTATTATTATATAACCATCTTAAGGGACCCTGTGTCTCGCTACCTGAGTGAATGGCGTCACGTGCAGCGTGGGGCCACATGGAAGGCCTCCTTACATGTGTGTGATGGACGTTCACCGACGTTATCTGAGCTGCCAAGCTGCTACTCAGGAGATGACTGGTCAGGTTGCTCCCTGCAGGAGTTCATGGACTGCCCCTACAACTTGGCCAACAACCGGCAGACCCGCATGTTGGCTGACCTCAGCCTAGTGGGTTGCTACAATGTTTCTGCTATGAGCGAGGAAGAACGCTGGGCAGTACTTCTTGAAAGTGCTAAACGTAACCTAAGGGGCATGGCATTCTTTGGGCTGACAGAGTACCAGCGAAAGACCCAGTATCTGTTTGAGCGAAGCTTCAACTTGGAGTTCATTGCGCCCTTCACTCAGCTCAATGGCACACGTGCCTCCAGCGTTGAGGTACCTCTTGAGACTCAACACAGAATTCGCCAGCTAAACCGATGGGATGTAGAGCTGTATGAGTATGCCCGTGACCTTTTCCTACAGCGTTTCCAGGTGGCAAGGCAGCAGGAGCGCAGGCAGGCCAGGGAGAGGCGGCAGCAGGAGAGGAGGCGGCTTCGTGGAAGACTTGCAACAAAGCAAGCGAAGCAGCTGAAGCCTGCAGAAGCGCCCCGTCAACCAGAAACCCACCCTGTAGTAGCTGAGGAGCAGCGGAGCGAGAAGAGTGGCGACAGTGTCGAGTCAGAAGTGCTCCTCTTAGACAGGTGGGATCTGGATGAAAACAGCACCATGGACATGGACATGGACTACATGGACAATGTGGAGCAGTGGTAGAGAGGCCAACAAACAGCAGGGTGTCTTAATACTGAGTGTGCCAAGTTCTGCCTTGTCTGTTGTTAATGAATCAAACATCTTTTTAATGTACTCCCTCTTCTAAATGTTTCCCCACACCATGAACAATATGAAATTTCACATTTATTTATTGATAGTGATTGTAATTCATTGCCACAACGGACATTCATAATGAATATAAATCTGTCAGCCATGCGGTTAAATCCATCTGGTAGTTTTAATGTGGTGGACATGGATCAAGTCGTGAAAACTGTAATGCTGACCCATACTGACTGGTGTCAGAACACACAGCTTGCTGCCGTAACATTAAAAGCCACCAGGCGGATTTAATGTCATGGCTGATCGGTGTATTTCCTTCGCTGAAAGAGGCTGGTTTAGCTCCCTGCGGTCCTATACCTTACAGTGATCACACAAGCCTTCTAGACTGTTCTCTGAGCTTTTTAAACACGTCACACATTGGAACGACAAGATGTTTATTTAATTTTTTTTATTTACTAAAAGGTACAATGTAATGTTTCCAGAGACATTTGCCGTTTGTGATTAACAGTCTATATGTTTGCCAAATTGTCGTACTGTCTGAAATGCATACATTTTAAAGTATACCTGTGTTTTTAAGTGTCTTTCAAGTGAAACAAAAGGATTATGGGATATTCATACATACCTCAATAATAATGTTGTAAAATTACTGAATGTGTGCCGAGTCTCAGTTTTTATATAAAAACTCTTTTACATTCACTGAACTGCTGTTGTGTTTTTTGTCTGTCCCTGTGCACAAAAGACTGCAAGCTTTTGTGTTGCAGTTGCATGCCTCCGGAGCACCAGCAGGGAGCACTGCAGCTGCTTTAATGCAATGTAACCTTCCTGACTGAGGATACTAAGGTGACAGTTGACATCATAGCCTATCCTTAAATGTGGTTGGTTAGATTGGGAACCATTTTCAGTCGGAACCTTGGAGGACTTAGTAGGAGGGTCAGCTGTGACAGCTGCTCCTCAATATTGAAGAATAATTCAGCAATATACAGAAAATGTTCAAGATGTTATTGAATTGTGAAATGGAGGGATTACTTTTTTTTTTAATCAGTGCAGATGCAGCACCAGACATAGTTGAAGGATTAGAAGAGTGAATATAGACCAGGAACTGTCTGCGTAATAGGCATATACCGAGACATAAAAACAATAATTTAATGTATATTCAAATTTGGGCTAGAATATGAATAAGCTCTTCATTTAACACATAAAAAAAGAAAAACAGATGCATTATATGACAAGGAACTTGACAACACAACTTCATATTAAATGTTCACCATATAAAGGGGTTTCGTGGATCTGCAGTCGCCCGCTTGTGTTGTCATTGAGCAGGCTGCTCTGGAAACTTAATTTCCTGGTCATATGGTAGATCAGTTTAAACCAGGTATTGTGAAGCAAATCAAATGTGATCACGTGTGATGCAACTCATTATGTTTTATTATGAAAAACCGTAATATACCGGAAGTACAGTGTTGCAGTATAAAAACTTGGCTTACTGCTGGATTTAGGTGGAACAGGTAAGAAGTTAAAGTAACTTACATATTTTTGTGGCACTTGCCCGCGTTTAAGCAGTAAAAATATTGACATACGGAAATAAATAACCTCTTTTGTTTGAATGTTAACTTCTGTGTAGGCTGTCAGTTAAACAGGTTTGGGGATTTAGGCGGACGTTGGGTTTAAAAATCTGACCGTTAAATTACGTAAATTAAATTAACGGAAGCGCCACCCAAATATTTTATGTAAATGAAAAATAAAATGAGTCAGTTAGCTTATAATATTTAATGCTAACTGTAATACGACAGCTATATTGATGGGTTATTTATTAGTTTTCTGGCTAATGTAATTTTTGTGACTGTCAGCCTTCAGGTGCACTGTCACTGACCTTCAAAAATTAAGTTAGCGCTAACCTTAGTTATCATTTTTCTCGTCATTGTTGGTTTAGCTACAACATCAAACGCCTGTATCTTAATTATTGTCTATCTTTTATAAACCTATGTCTCTCTGAGCAGCCTACCTTGATACCTGCTCTGCTTTTGTCGTGACTCTGATTTCACCCAATGCTAATGATGCTATGTAATAAAAATAAGCAAACACACACACACCCTCTCACAACTCCTCCCTCACCATTTTGCCCTGCCTCTGTTTTTTTTTCTAAATGTGTTATTCTGCTGCGCTCAGGCAATGTTGCAGTCGAGTAAATTTAGTTGCAGCTAACATTTCAGCTGTCTCCTCTTTCTTTCGCTCCGCCGCGGTAACACGTTTTTTTTTTTTTTACTTGCGCTGATTTTTTTTCATTTCTAGCTGGCAATAACGCGCTTTTTTTATTCCTCTTCTTTCACTTCGAGCTAATACCATGAGTGTACTTCAGACCAAGTAGGCGTTTTTGGAAAACAACCACCAAATGAACATTTAACCGATGGTAATTTAGGAGAAGACACTTCAGTCTGAATCGGATTGGACTACTAACAGGTAAGAGAGCGGGCAGGTCTGGCGCAGTTGACTTTGCAGGAATAATAAATCTCACTCACCGCAGAAACACCCAAGGTTAGCGGTGAGTTTTATAGTCAATTCAGTCATTTAAAAAGCTCCTTTCAGATTGCCTGTTGTGTGGAAATCTGCCTTTGTTGTTACTAAATACAGGCACAATTGCAGTGTTACACGTAGGCACAACAGTAATAACGTTTACATTTAGCATGCTTTGGGCAGGTCTGCAGGGAGCTGGCGGCTGTGCTCTGTGTGAATGCAAATAAAGCTGTAAGCAGCTGTCATAGTGTAGTCTGGGATCTGCATACACGGGTTTGGTTGAATGTAGTATTTAGGATTTCATCGGGTGCATTTACAGTGCCAGTATTTCCAGTGCAAGTTGGATTTTGTTGTCATGCCAGAAAGCGAAGAGCTAAAAATCAATGTGAAATTACTTTCTGAGTCACTCTTTTTACTGCAGTAATGAATTAAAATCCATTACAGCTGGCAGAGGTGAAGAGCACCTGCAGATTGTTTCCTGGTTATGTGGTTGTGGGATTTTGAACCCAGCCTCCGTCATTGCAGGAGCTTGAGACTTGTCCTTGTTTACCCCAACGAGCCACCATGGTATACTCTGTTGTCACTACTTTTCTACATACACTGCATGCATTTCCATTGGACGCATTGCCATTATTTTTGGCTCATTTAACAATACAGCCAGTCGAGACAAGTTCACACTCCCTTTAGGCTGTGGACTCTGCACCAGTCTATCTAGTTTTTTTTTTTTTTGGCTGAATATAAACAGAGATAAAAGGACACACACACGCTGGCACATTTCCCACACAACCTGTTTTATTTTTTTTCACACAGGCACACTTGAATTGCCCGGGACTCTCCATCTTTAATGTTTCAAATAAGACTATTTACCAACAATGTACAGTGCTGTGAAAAAGTGTTTTTTGCATATTTGTCACACTTAAATGATTCAGATCATCAAACAAAATTTTAAGTTATAGAAAGATAACCCGAGAATATACAAAATGCAGTTTTGAGATGATGACTCTAAACCTGCCTGGCCCTATGTGAAAAACCAATTGCCGCTTAAATGTCATAACTGGTTGTGCCACTCTTGCAACAACAGCAGTCAAGTGTTTGTGATAACTGGCACTGAGTCTTACATATCGCTATGGAGGAATTTTGGCCCACTCTTCTTTGCAGAATTGTTTCAATGCATCCACATTGGAGGGTTTTAGAGAATGGCCGGCATGTTTGCCTGTTTGCCACAGCGTCTCAAACTGATTTGAGTCCAGCCTTTGACTATCATCACTCCAAAACCTTAATTTTTTGAGCCATTCAAATTCAAATCAAATCAATTTTATTTGTCACATACACAGTCATACACAGTACGATATGCAGTGAAATGCTTAGACGACCGCCCGTGACCTTAAACAAACTATTAATAGGAAATAATAAATATGAAAAACAAAATAGAAAGTAAAAGTTACTTTATCTGAGAAAGAATATCTATAAGGGAAATAAATATTAAAAACAAAAAGTAAATTTGAGAAATATATATATAAGTAAATTTAACTAAGAAAGAATAAAATATCTGTATAATACAAAATACAGAAATACAATTCGGAGGTGGACTTGATGATGTGTTGCCCTGCAGCATAATCCATGTGCGCTTGAGCTTGAGATCATAAACTGATGGCTGGATATTCTCCTTCAGGATTCTCTGGTTGAATGTAGAATTTATGGTTCTATCAATTATGGCATCAATTAAGCTGCAGCAGTCTCAGACCATCACACTACCACCATGTTTAGCTGTTGCTATGATGTTCTTTTTATGAAATGCTGTTAGTTTTAAGCCAGATGTAACAGGACGCACACCAAAGTTAAGCTATTGTCTTATCAGTCCACAGAATATTTGCCCAAAAGTCCACTCTCTTGTTACTGCGATTGTCGTAAAGAAACCATCAATTCCTCCACCAAAGATGTTTTATATTATTTGTATAACTTCCTGCCAAATAACTGAGCACCCCCAAAATACATGATAATGATCTGTCAGCAGTTCACTGCATTTCCTCCAGCATAAACCACTTCCCATGACACTCATCTGTACACTTTTTAACTTTGGAGTTAAAGAAAATCTAATCAGATTCTGCCAACAAAACCCCTTTCCAGAGACCCGAGTTTGTGGACGAATGATAAGGCCAGATTCTTTCCCATTCCCATTTTAACCTAACCTTATTTGTTGAATGTTTCTTAGCAGATTGAATATTTAAGTTAAGTTTCCTGTAGCTCTAAGTTCCATACATGTCAACAAAAGTATCAGTTAAGCTGGTGTCAGCCCAGTCTCTTTCTTGTTGTGGCATCATGAACACTGACCTTAACTGAGGCAAGTGAGGCCTGCAGTTCTCTAGATGTTGTGCCGGGTCCTTTTATGACCTGACAGAGTCACCGTTGTTCTCTTGGAGTAATTCTGGTAGGTCGGCCACTCCTGTGAAGGTTCACCATGGTTCCAAATTTTCACCGTTTGTGGATAATTGCCCTCATTGTGGTTTGCTAGAGTCCCAAAGCCTTAGAAATGTCTCTGGAACCCTTTGCACATAGATAAATGTCAATTACTTTGTTTTTCATCTGTTCTTGAATTTCTTTAGCTCACAGCATAATAACACCATGATGTGTAACATCAGTGAAACTCATGCTTATAAGGCCCTACACTTTATTCAGGCCTTTTCTGAATCAAATATTGTAATTACAACAAGTAACTTAAGCTACATTACTCCAAGTATCCATGCTTAGTTTAGGCTGTACTGTCCTGTGCGGTGGAATATGTTTGCTTTATGTTCTTTGAATGGGAGCAGTGGTGTTTTAATGAGCCAAAGGGATTACTGATACTTAACCTAATTACTTTGCTCCCTCCCTCCAGGCTGCTGGCTTTCACTCTCATTGTGATTTATGGATGTTCCACCTTGTGCTTTTTAATCAATCACATGGTTGACACATTGACGTTATTCCGTTTTGCACTCATCCCTGTCCCTGATCTGAAGAGATGTCTGTTTAGTGAGCTGTGACACAGGACAATTATTTAGATGGTGAACCGAGTGGGGTTTTTATTTGTTACACATGTACCTGTGCTTCTGGGAATGGAATTCACCAGCCTTTTGGGAATAGGGGAAACTCCAGATTCTTGTGTGAAACTAAATCGACACATATCTGCATTTATTCGTGCGTATAAATGTTTAAATCCCTCAGTGGCTTCAGCCAGACCAAAAAGATCTGAATCCAAAATTTTATGACAATTTTGTTCCATCTGACACTTCACATTTAAAACATTTGCCAACGAGTCTTAATCAGCGCTGACATTTCTACATATACATTTTATGTGATGCTTCATCTTTCTGCATCAGTTTCAAACGCATAAAGCTAGAAATTTTCCACAGAAAACACACACACCGTATTTCTTTATAAAAATGTAAAACTTTGTCATTTCATAACCTTTTTTCATTTTGGAACTTTTTACATTTCACATTTAAAGTATGTAAATGTGTGTAGCAATTCACAGTAATTCCATCAGTAGAGCTACTACATTCAGTGCGTTAAGTTAAATGGGATATTAACTATTTTCTATACTTCAGCTTCATTTTATTACAGTAATTGTATTTTCACTGCCACCTTAATTTCTCTCAGTATTCCAAATACAACTACTTTAAAGGTTTCAAGTGCATTGAGTATCTAGATTTCACTCATGACATTTTATTTTCTAATTTTATGGTTATTTTGTAGAAATTACCAAATGACAATTCACTTACAGTGTTCCCCTGCCTTTAAAGTTGACTATGCAAAATAAAAGAGCAAAGGGAAACATTTGAGCAAATATTTCAAAGGGGTTTATTCTTCTCAAATTTTTTACTTCCTCTTACACAAGTCTGACACGTCTTTGGATGAGCAGGTCAGCTGCAGGACTGGCAGTGGCGGTGCCACCTAGCCTACACAATGGGCACAATGCAGACGTCAGAGCTTTGGCGAAGGCTACTCTGTCGGTAGCCCTGTGTTTGATGAGGGATGCAGTGCGCTGAAGTCACCGCCTCCATCTGTCCTTCTTACTTCCTCCACCATGTTCCACCTACATTTTGACCCACCTACTGACTGCTGGAGCCCCTCTTCTCACTTCAGACACATGGAGGACAGGCAGCAGCAAATGATTGATACAACTAGGGCATCATATGTATTCATTTATTCACCGTGCTGCATCCCTGCATATGACTGCATTGTAAAGGTCAAACAAGTTTAGTAGGCCAAGATTATTTCTGCACTAAATACAACTTTGAGTTTTGGTGGCATTTCTAAGCCAATACAAGTATGAGAGATCAAACTGTTAGTCAGTTAAGTGATTAGTTGATCAACACAACAAATGTTATTTTTGTAAATGATGGTTGTTTGTCTTTGATTTGTCATACAATATATTTGTGTTTTGGGCCAATGCAGCAATGTGATGACATGTCCTTAAGCTGTGGTAAATTATATCAGGTTTTCGTTATTTTCTTACATTTTATAGACCAAGCCGATTGGTAGATTATTCATTTATTATAATTGTCATTACTTGTAGCCTTAGTTTATCAGTGTTGTGAGGGTCTGCACTGAGATCTGTGGTGTGTGGGCTGCAACTGCACAATCATGCAGCCTCAAGCACGTAGCATCAAGCCATTGTCTCTTAAACAGAGATCTAAATATATAGTACCATAAAGCCAAAATTCTCCTTAAGTCTTTTTTCTCCCTCATATCCCTTTTTCATTTGCCTTTTACTTACTTGCTCCTCTGCTGTTTGCTATTCTTGTGTATATTTCCTCATGTTTTGCCTCTGCTGTGCTTGGCAGTGCAGCAAATGTTTCATTCCAGTCTGATGAAACTTCATTTCAGAAGGCCACTGCCTCCGAAAATGACATAAACATAGCAATTTTTTCTTTATTCAGATAGTTATTGATAGACAGTACTTTTGCTAATTGTTGCAGAAATGTGGCTGTTAGATTGATCTCTTTGTTTGTGACATTGTTGAGGACACACTTATCTGTCTATTTTTATCCTGAACCTATACTACGGCATGACAAGTGGATATATTTTACTTGTAATGAAGTTCTGCCTTTTTATTAAGACAGCAGTGTATTCTTGGATTTACGCTTGTGGCTGTATTGGTCTGCTGCTGTTGTTTAATTATTCATTGATGTGATGGCAGATTAGTCCCATCGTGTACTCAGACACTAGAGTTAATAAAAATGTTTGGTGGCACTTTTTAGCCTTAAAGATGGTGAGGTTAATTTATTAGTCGACCAGTCCACCATGAAATGTGGTATAGACCTAGAGTCACCACTAGGTCTGAATTGTAATTTGTCCAGTATATTGGCTTACGACTAAATACCTTTACCAGGAGTCAAACCATCGACCCTGGGGTTCAAGCACAGCTGCTCTACCAACTGACCTACTGATGCTCCAGCATGGTAGCATTTATATTAGCATAAAACACTATAGTGGCACATGGACTGCCTCGTAGTGTTGCTACTTATGTGATACTGTAAGTCATTTGTCCTTGTCCAAGTTCCTGGGATAAAGTGGTATCACCCATTTATGAGTAACTAACAAGAACTTCTTGTCTTGTCTGAATTTCAACCCTGCACAGGTTGTTCTTTCTGTTCAAGATGATGTTAAAATATTATTCCAACAAATACAAATGGGCGTGTCACTTTTAACTAACTTAAACGTTGCGTCATGTATCTTTAACGTGTCCACAAAGTCCACGACAGAGGCCGGATTAAAAGCTAACTGGTGATATTTGGCTTTGGAGGAGAGCCAATGTTACTGCGTAGCTTTCCAAGAGTGGCTGTAATTGCAACTGTGCACCATTTGGTCTCAGCTATGGAGAAAGCAAGGGGAGCAAGCGAATAGCGTTGCTGAGGAACATTTTGATGATGCAGGTTGTATACTGCTGAGCTGCGTAAGCAAGGCAGCTTGACACTGATGTGGATGTGAATGCAGGACAGGCAAAGCTGCAGGAGGAGTGTCTTGTCCCCCTGAGAAAAGTTTCTATTGATCTGTAGGGCTGGGAAGAGGAGGCACAGACAAGCATAATGGTTAAGCAAGCAAAGCAATTGCTGTACCTGCTCATCTCCCACTCCTGCTTTTTTTTTTTTTTTTGGCTGGGATGGGTCTTTGTTCTTGTGTTTGAGGGTGGGTGTATCAGTTCAGTTCCCACCTCCTCCTTATCCCTGCTTCTCCCACTCCACTGCAGTGTTGTCCTTCCAGGCTGCCTATCTCTATGCACTCACATATACACACACACACGCTCATTCCCTCACAATCTGCCCCCCATTGCTTCCTCCGTCTGTGTCTGCTGCCATCATACGCTAGGACTGATAATATCTGCTCCAACTCTCTTCTCCTCCTTCTATTTTTTGTTCTCCTCCTCCTCCCCTCCTTTTTGTTCTCCTCCTATCTTGTCTGTTGTTTATTCACTTGGTGCATTAATGTACTGCTATGCCCTGATGTCTCATACAAAGTAGACATGTTTCACTTTAAATCCTCTCATGTCCAAAATGCAGTTTGGACTCTTCATTCCTCTGGAATCTTGTCTGTGTGTATCTTTATTGAGCCACCTCACTGATTGTTATCTGTATTCAGTTAGTGTCTGGACACGTCACTCTGCTCCCTCACAGTGAACCACGCAGCAGGCTGCATGCGTCTGTCTTGCATCACATTGCAGTATCATCCACTGTTTGACTAAAGACATAACTTACTCTTCATCGTCTGTGACAAGACGAAAGAAGAAGCTGTCTGGTGTCAGCTCAAAGTTGTCGTACAGTTTGGATGTTAGCATGTGACTCAGCCATAACTGTGCCGTACCAGTGAAAAAAGCCTGGGAGGAACAAGGGTGGTTGGAGGGTGGAGCTACTGTAGAAACTGTCCTGTCATTGGCTGATGATGTCTTCTTCCTGTCTGCAAAACTCTGTTCTATTGGCTGTTGCTTTGCTTTGGGTAGAGCAGCTGCAGTTGTGGAAACTACCCTTTCTCTCTTTGGCTTGCTTTTCCTTAGATGTTCCGTTCCCATTAATAACTACCTGGGAACAATCGGTGTCGACCGCACGTGCCATCTGTGCCACTTCAAGGACATCCTCTATCCCAGTATATTGCAGCACAATTCATGTCAAGTTGGTCAATTACTTTCTGCTCCGTGGAGCTCAGGGGAGTTGAAGTGACGTCTCCGTCCTGCCTGCAATCTCCCCTCATCCTCTCTCTATCTCTCACTCACTCTCTCTCTCTGTCTCATATCACTTAATCAAGACTTAGCTTGCCCTTTTCTGTTTGCTGCTGCCCCTCTCCCTCTCGTATGCTCCGCTCGCCTGTTTGTCTGTCCTCGATTTATTCTCATTGGCTCTCTCCCTTCCAGCCTCCTGCCTCGTGGTCCTCATCATCGTCAGCTCAAACAAGCTTTACACAAGGTTGTAGCTTTGGCTTAACACTGTCTCTTGACGGGCTGCTGTTTTGTATATGCTCTGTGTTAATGTTTGCGCTTCTCTTTTTACAGTCTGCAGCAACACAACAAGCAAGGACATGCAGAAGAGAGGTCAGTTAGGAGGATGACAACAGAACAATAGAGGACGGTGAAGGAGGAATGAGAAAGAGACTGAAGGAGGAGAAGGAAGTGGAACTCCTAAGTGCCTACTGCGAGAGGTTGCCTGCTGCCGTCTGACTGGATGAGCGCAGGACACCACTCAGTGTGTGCTTGGCCTTGAATGGAGGCTATATTTTATCCTGACAGCCACAGTGTCATCCATCCCACGTTGCTGAGCTGCAGTCTCCACATATCCTAAGCAACCACCGAGACTTATCAGTGCAAGGACACCATCCGTCTAAGGTTCCTCAGTTTTGTTTTACAGAAATCTTCTTTTCAGACTGTTTAAACATAACTAGCACTGCACCACCTCAGCCTTGGCCATGTTGACGTAAATGCAACAGTGACTTACAGTGGGTGTTGAGTCAGTGTTGATTGAGGTGAAGCGGAAGACGCTCAACATTATATCCAAGCATGCCAGAATGATGTCTTTGCGGTAATTTCTGTTTTGCTTTTTTTTGTTTGTTTTTTTTTCTGAGACAGAGCTGGCCTCTGCTCACAATCAAGTCCTCTATCTCACTCTACTGAAACTTCAGCTGCCACATTTCCCAGGAAGAACTAATAAACATCCCCCAAAATACACCAACCAAGGACTTGCTGCCTATTTGCACTGGGGAAAAACTGATTTTTTTTTTTTTTGCTTCTGTTTCCCTTGGGTTTTACTGGGGATTTTTTTGCAACACTATTAGTCACCCTTGCATTCATCAGGCGGTTTTCCATCCATCTGCCCCCACCACTGCTCAGTGCTTGTGAGTGTTTCTGATGGCTGTCAGCATGACCATGGGACGGGACACCAAATGGCTGACCCTGGAAGTGTGTCGTGAGTTTCAAAGAGGCACCTGCTCGCGCTCTGATGCCGAGTGCAAGTTTGCCCACCCCTCTCGGAGCTGCCATGTGGAGAATGGACGAGTCATCGCCTGCTTTGACTCGCTCAAGGTAACAGACATTTCACTCATCGTTCTCTGCATTATTACATCTTGTTTGTGTTATAGTCTGTGTCAGTGTAGTTACCGCCTCTTTGCTCTGCATGACCAGGTGCTTATTTACATCAAATATCAGTTTTGTAGAATGTAATTTCCTAAATAAATTGCTCAAGTTCAGCCAAACAACAACCCACACTTTTATGCCTACTTTGCATTTCCAAGTTTTCTGTATATTATCCATATACATTCAGACTTTGCAACTTGACACTAAAGTAACATTTATCATTATTTTTGTCATTGTGTTGTGGATTTTTGTGTGGATTGTTTTCTATATTAACAATTCAAAACTCAGATGTACACCAAAATAATTTTAAGAATACTTGGCAATATTTCATATCTCCCGTTATGAAATCCTAAGTATTACATTTTAACATTTACATTTAACATACATTTAACATTTTTCATTGAGCATGGGTAATGTTGATACATTTTTTTTTTTTTTTTTTTTTTAAACCCCAGT
>OMLM01011164.1:26361-43633 GCA_900302695.1 Helostoma temminkii | reverse complement strand
GTGCTGTTCATTTTTGTGTATTGTGACAGATCTACCTCCATGATATATTCCAGTAACAATAACGCATCACTGTTGTTTTTGTCAATATGTCTGTTCACATTATTTATTTATTCTTGTACTTACATCATCCTACTGCACATGACCTGAGAACTGCAGGAACAAACTGAGGTTTCACCAGAGTTTTTATGTACCCACTACCACCACTAATCCAAAAATGGCAAAGAGTGCAAAGAATGGAAAATTGCTCTAAATTTGTTCTTTTGGTTTAAGGTTAATGTATAAGTTAATGTTTTCTACCCAGAAAACCACCTGAATATCCTCCACAATCTGACATTTGGTTAATGAACTAATTTGGTAAAAGATAAAGTGGGAGCTTCACAGTGATGACAGCACGTACTCAGTAGCCATATCCACAAAACATGCTAATGCTAACTTGACCACTTGCTTTGGTTGTTATTATAAAAACTGAATTTGGCTGAAATGCTAAAACCTCGGAAATACCGGTTTTCCATTATAAGTATTTCACACATAAACTTTATCTTACACAATAATCTCTTAGTGAAGGTTATTGGAAGATGTACGTGTCAGTAGTAATTCACTTCTCCTCTCTCTTTTTCAGTAGACCCATCAGAGCTTGTGACATCTGATCCAGTGGAGCTCCAGTGCATTCCAATGGAAACTCATTTCTGCCCCGTCCCCAAACTGCTGGTTGCAGCTCCAGTGGCACTAAACTCAGTAAGCCTTTCCAGAAATCCCAGTTAAAGTCCCTGAAACCTGTGCAGTACCGGGGCAATCATCTTTCTAAATGCAGCAAACATGTGCCTCACCTTCAGTGCACAGTGACTGAGTGGAAAAGTGAAACTTATTATGAGATATAATGAAAGAAAAAAGCTGAAATGGTTCACGCAATACAAGCCTGGAGACATTACTGTTACTTTACAGCAGGCGCCATGATGCATATTGACTTGAGCAGGCTGAGCAATAGAGCTCCCTCCTTATTTACAGCCATACATGCCCACACCTTAAAAGTGCAGCAGACAAGTGCACACAAACATACACATTTAAGTAAATGACCTTTATGGGTTGGAGCCATCAGATGAGGCTACCCAACACATTTGACTGTTCCAAAGCCAGAAACTCAGAAAAGTGGAAATAAAGACCATTACAGTGGCAAACAGACCTGCCACTGGTCTACAGCTATTATATGTTGTCAAAAGTAAAGAGTGTTTCATATCATGTCATGTTCATGTTTCAAAGTGGCGACAAATGTAACATACTTGATATACATGTACACCATTCTGTTAGTTCTCATGGTCTCGTCTTGCCTGATGAAACGTTTATTTAGTTTGTGCCTTTAATTTATCTGCTTAGCTGCAAGGAGACTTAATTTCCCCAAAAATTCAAAATAAAATTTAATAGCATACACTGAAAGATGCAATTAAAGGCAATATCATGTAATAAATACATAATACATATACTGTATATTAATATATTGTTAATATTGTAAGAAATTGAGTAATTTACGTGATTGGCACTTTATACACTGCTCAAAAAATAAAGGGAACACTTAACACAGATCGTAATGACTGAAATCTTCCAGTTGAAAATCTTTATTCATTACATGGTGGAATGCGTTGAGTACAAAATATCAATCAATGAAAATCAAAATCATTATCCCATGGAGGTCTGAATTCAGAATCAAACTCACATTAAAAGTGGAAAAGTCAGATCACAGGCTGATCCAACTCCTGTGGAAATTCCTCAAGACAATTCAAAATGAGGTTGGGCCCTCGTACCACTCTCATGTGGTCTGTTTCTGACAGTTTGAGCAGAAACATGCACATTAGTGGCCTGCTGGAGGTCATTTTGTAGGGCTCTGGCTTCCCTGTTCCTCCTTGCACAAAGGGTGATGAGCTGCATTACCTGAGCAACGTCTGTGGTTTGCAGACTCATGCTACTTCTAGTGCTGAGGGCACTGGCAAAATGCAAAAGTGACCAAAAATCAGCCAGAAAGGATGAGGACAGGGTCATGGTCTGTGGCCACCACCTGCAGAACCATTCCTTTATAGGGGTTGTCTTGCTAATTGCCTCTTATTTCCACCTGTTGTCTGTTCCATTTGCACAACAGCAGGTGAAATAGATTCACCATCAGTGTTGCTTCCTAACTGGACAGATTGATATCCCAGAAGTGTGATGGACTTGGACTTACATTAGAATGATTATGTGTTCCCTTTTATTTTTTTGAGCAGTGTATAATCATACGTAGATCACATAGTTATGACTGTTGCTCTCTGATAGCAGCAGCAAATTAGACTTTACTTTTCACATAGTTCAACAACCTTAAATAAAATTAGAAACAGAGAAAATGGGCTGAATTGTAAGAGTGCGGCTCGAAATTTCTTAATATAACAACAACCTACCTTAAAGCAGTTTAGTTCATGATCTCTATGTGAAGACTTATCGATTTATAACTCAACCATTAACCAGACAGCTCAAAAAACTGTAACTATTTACTTGATGAATGACTGTAGCTACAGAAAGTAAGTGAATTATTTGCTATTTCCCAGTTTTCTGCATAAACTGGTCATGAAATGTGATCTGATCTTCTACAAAGTTACAAATATCAACAAACACAATGTTTCTAAGCTGATAAAACAGTGTTCAATTGGTGTATAAGACATAGAAGCTCATGACTGTCTGTTGATGTCAGCCACAAACCCAGACGTCCTATGTTCAACCTAACTGATACAACAGCAAATGATACTTGTGAGGGATGGATGTAAGATTACAGACTTTTACAATTATAATTGGCACTTTTAATCTTTTACACCTGATGTCAGTGATGGAAGCTGGATTTGTTTCATCATGTTGTGCCTAAAGTCAGTGGTGGTATATGCAAGGAGCTACACTTTTTTAATGTGATATCCAAATAATTCAAAATCATTTCAAAATAACAGTTTGTTCTCCTTTCCTGTTAGCTTTTGGATTGAATAAGTGGCACGTCATTTTTATGTCTTATGCCTCTTCAGGGAGAAAGCTCAGAACTTGAACATGTCTATTTGACTTTAAAATGTGTTTTTTGTACTAATCCCTGAACTTCAGCCACACTTTCCATAACCAGAGCTGTGTTGTTGTGAAGTAAGGAGATGGAGGAATAAATCACCCATTGGATGTCTGTTGGTGAAAAAATTAGAAACCAGTTGGATTTTTGCTTCCCAAAAGTCTGTAAGGAATTGCTTTTTAGGCGTATAAAATTTCTGAAATCACTTTTATCTAAATTCAAATGTGCCTCTTTCACGTCTCATCAAGCCATCACTGTCACCAAGATAACCAAGATTGGTATTATAATAATAAATTACATTTGCATTAGTTTATTCTCCGAGACAGCTGAGCTGTCTTAATGTTATTAATATAAATAAATCAGTAAGTCACGTGCATACTTACAGTAAGTGTGTTGAAGGACAGTGAATCACATAATTGATTAGTTGTAAATGCTGCAGATACGTTTCCCGCTGAATGTTATTCATTTTAAATAATCTTATTGTGTTGTGAATGTATCTAATTCAAAAACTCTACACATGTCCTTCTAAAAGACAGGCATGTAGAAATGTAATAATTCACCTGTATAGGCTATTTCTGAGGCCACATAGGTTCCATGCTGATTTGGTGTTAAAACATGTTAAAGTCTGTGTATTGTTATATAGATTCATAGTTAATGTTAGTGGGTGGTGTGATTGCTTTTAGAAAAATATTTCTCTCTCTTAAAGAATTGTAAAACTTAACTGATTTTCTACTCGTCTGTTTGAAAGAACCCAAAGTGCTCAAAATGGACCTACCTGTACAAACCAACGGACTGAAATTTGGCTAAATTGAGAAAAAAAATTATCTTTTTTTCTTTTCACATGTTATCCATTGACCAATACCACCTGTGCTCAGTGGGGCCAAGTTACAACCATCACATCATGCTTTGTTGATTGACTTGTTATGAATGTGTCCCTTAAAGGGCATGTACACACTAGAGTTCTGCCTGGTCCGTTACAGCCAGTGGTTAAAGGATGTGACGCTTCGAGCAGAGCAGCAGTCGTTCACAGGGGAATTATGTCACATCCACACACGTATCCACAGCACAGATGATGTCAGGTAATGGAAGAAAGCTATCGCTGGTCCTTTTTTAATCTAACACTGTGATCTGTGTTCTTAGCTTCCCTGATGACTGTCCTCTTAATCGTCATTACACATGCAGACCGCAGTCTTGTCTATGTTGTCATGATTAGGAGAAGACTGGAGGATTTGGCTGAACTAAAATTTCCAACCCAAAGTTGACTGTAAACTGTAGATGAGAAGATCATACTGTCAACATGAAGCCAGCTAGATTTGCATAAAGACTGGAGGAAGGAGGACCTGACAGTTAACACCTCAGGAGCTAGTTATTAAGTAATTATACCTTATTTGTTTCATCTGTAGGCAGAAGTACACGTTTTTCTCGATGAACATTCTAGAATGTTGTCGCCATGAACGTCTCCCGACGAACAACATTGTAGCTGTTGACACTGGGAGGATGGTTCAGCTGTTGTTCATGATATAACTCCCTCCAACCACAACTGTGTCATTCTGGCATTTCAGTTGTTGTAGAAATTAATTATGACTGATACAAAACAGTATTTTTGTTTCTGTGCAATAATAAGCCGCTGCCACGGTTTGGCTACACTGTGGCAGCATCAGACTTACTGTTTCCCCGTGTTCATGTCATTATATTAAGCAAAGTACACTGTTTCCTGGTTCAAACTTCAAATTGACATGACATGAGATAAATGATATATACCTCCCAAACCCGTAAAATATTTGTTAAAAGCTGTTCTCTTTTACCTCGGCTTTTGAGTGTGCTGAACAGCTCCATTTGAAGAATGTGATCAAAAAGCTTCCTCCCCTACTTGATTAAATTGATGAGGAGAATGTGCAGACAATCTGTCCAACTCTTACAGACTGTAGCTCTGTTCAGCCAAGAGAACCCTTCCCTCCAGTCTTCATCTCCTCTCCCACCACATCATCATGCCTTCACTAACTGTGGTCCAGCTGGGGAATAGAATACAGAATACCTGATTAATAAAGTGTGCCTCTTCGGGGCACTTTTGTAAGTACATTTAGACATATGTATTGATGGTTAGAGGAACCTCGGTGAGAAAAATCGATTTTTTTACCTCTTTACCTTTCTCATTGTCTTGTACCTGATTTCCTTTGGGCTTTACTGTATTTTCCCCATACAGTTATCAATCATAACTCTGGAATATGCAAAATGCTCTGATCATTGTGTCCAGTGACCAGATCCTTTAGCATGTGGACAATGGACTCAGTAGGCCCTCAGTGTACTTCTGTTTCCCTGGGCACAAACACAGGGCCTTATTTCTCGATCGCTGTATAAAGAAGTGAGACCTGTGTGTGAAAATGTGTTAATGGCAAGTTATGTTTTTTTATGTCGTAAAAAAAAAAAAACACAGCATGGAAATTAAAAAAACTAATTTATATATAGTTAATAGTTTGTGTAGACCCATAAGAAAAAGATAATATGAAAATCATTTGTATACAATGATGGAGTCATTGTTAATGGTAATAGTTGCTGTTGCTATGGCAACAAAATAACAACATGGCTACCTTTCTATTATCCTAATTGTCATTTTTTTCTACATTAATTGAAATATCAAACACTAGCTTATTCAAAAAGGGAATGCATAAATAGTTTGTCTTGTTACTGCGATATGATTAAATATTTTGTATGAAAAACTGAAGTCCTCCGACTATCCAAAGGGTCCTTATGGGAGATCAGGTGTTTATTTAGTTTTGTTTATTTGACTTTAATTGCTTTCTGTTCTTGTACTTGGTGTTTTTGAAAAATAAGAATGAACTTTTAAAGCAAACACCTATCTGTCAAGGAGGTAAAATAGGCTTCTGGACTAATTTTAGGATGTTCATCTTTTTCTTCTGTTCACTTCCTGCCTGCAGACTGGATGACCCTCGCCGAATGTTTTCAGTGAGGCGGTGTTAGCTTTCATTTTTTAGTTTTGTTTTAATTTGAACAAGACAGTGGTCCAGAAGTCTCTACCTGCCCAGCTGTGCTGGGTGATGTCGATCTTTACTGAGGTGTATACGAATGTGTGACGTTCACCTTGTTTGCACTTATGTACATAACTATGTCAAAATACTCAAAATTTATTTTGAATAAATATATATGAAAGAATTGATTAAAAATCACATCAATGATTGTTGATGACATGTCTACCAATAAAAAAATAAAAGTCAAAATCAAAAAGTTAAAAGTAAAAATGCTATGAGGGAGCTATCCCTGTTTTTGTTTGCTGTCCTGTGGCATTGCTAAGCTGTATATCATTAGTAGTTTGCATCAAAAAAGCTTTTTCAGTTTGTTTACTGTGGCATTTTTGGCTCAACAATATCAGACCCTGATATCAAACAAGTGGTGGATTATAAGAAATAATCTGGAAAACGTGTAATGAACTGGAAATAGCCTTGTCCTTTACTGCTCATCATCAATACACAAATAAAGGTGCCGTTTCTCTGTCTGATAATTCCCCAAAGTAAAGCACAGAGTAGGTAAAGACTATAGAGAGTCGAGGAAGTGAAATATGTTCACAGGGGTAAATTCACTTTGATTTCTGTCATTTTGTGAGATTTTTTCCTCCCTTCCTGTCATTATCCAGAACAATAAAAAATCTGAATCCTTCCCAGGTTTTTATTAAAAATTGAAACAACCTGGTTTTCAGATGTTATGTTACCCTGCACCCACACAATCCTGATGATTTAGACATGCGATGCACTTCAGTTGTTCTTAAAGCCAGCGATTTTGTTGCCATGGCACTTGTCCTAGTGGTGGATGGACTGAGTCATCCTGGTGAATCGGTTCACAGACCTCTGACTGTTCAATATTGACTTTAAAGCATCTGTGCACCGAGATGTGTCTCTGCAGGACATGTACCCAAAACTCACACAACATCGCTGCTGATGTACAATACTGGGAAACAAAACATGTGGAGTCAACTTAACATACAGAGATTGTGATTTAGTTTGACTCGTTTATTCATATGGTTCCATAAAACAGTTGAGTTGAATTGTGCCTTTATCACACAAGATGTGTTTTTTCCTTTGCATTCTACCGTTAAAAACGACATGTGTATTGATTGTGTTTAAATTTGATCCCTTTGTTTTAAATCCTTTGTTGGTGAGTTGTGATTAAACTGGGTACAATCGCAGATTGAATGGCCACCTGCTGACGAGGGCCAAAGACTGTTTGAGGACTAAGCCATATGAAAAACTCTGACACTCTAGGACAGACTTGAAAGTGGCTGCTGATTCTTCTTTACCTATCGTTTCACTCTGTTTTCTGCTTGTGGTGCTCGTACGTGCTGCTGTGCTACATGCCAATTTATTTTGCAATGTAAAGCTATGAAGAGTAAGTTACTGTGCCTATGATGAGTTTGACCTTTAATAAAACACATAACTGTGAACCCATTGTAGTGTGTTTATCTGTTTTGCATCTACTTTAAAGAGAATCTTAATTAGTGAGGTTTCTACCTTTGTTTAACGTGATGATACACTCTATTAAAATGTTGCATAAGGAATTGTTACACTGCATACCACATCTAACTGTGTGAATGTTGCATTTTCAACATTGTAGGTAAACCATTTCTGCTGGACAAATTGAAATATTTGATAATATGGACTTTTCTTAAATTTAAAATGCTATCATGTTTCTGAAGTAAAGGTTTTAAAATATGATCGCAGTAGTGTACGTGGAAACATTAGACAAGGCATATGTATTATTCTATAAAGGTTTACTGTTATCTAAACAATCTAAACTATTATCTAGAAACTTTCAAGTGTCCTACACATGTAAAACAAGGTTTGCACTGTAATACACTGGTGAGAAAAGGTGAGAACACATCTTGACTTATGCAGACTTTCTTAAAAGTACATGTATATAAATACCTCATTATTCTTAATCATAAAAGACACTTGATAGCTATTTATGTAGATATGTGTTACCAAGTACACACTTAGTATTTCATAAATAAAAATAACACAAATTCAGTCTCTGAATTTGTTTGCTATTGCGGCTGCATTCACTTCAACAAAATTGTTTCATATAACTAGTAAATCCATGTTTGCAGCACCTGTAAATGTTTTTTTATAGTATTTATGACGTTTTGCCGTGTTTCCAGTACTAATAGTTGTTTAAAAGACAACACAACCGTAACACACATATTCGCAGAGGAAGCTTTTATTCTGACAGGGTTTTCGCCGGATATCTGGTTGCCGTTACCGGAAGCCAGGTCTCGTGCTTCAGGAAATCAGTTGGAGGAAAAAGCTTTTCTTTTTCTGACCAAACCTGCTCCACACGGATTCAAACAGACATCAGAGCAGCTACAAACCGCCGCAAATGGACGCTCGGATTATAATATTGCATCTGCGGCCTGTCCATCGATAAACGTCCGTGTGCCGGGGTACTGGGCCGGAACCAGAACCAGGCCGGGACGGACGGACATAACCGGTGCTGTGGTTTGCGACACCGGTGGGGTGGTGTGCGTGTGTGCAGCGGAATTGGCATGCTGCTCGTAGGAAGAGGGTAATGTTTATCTCCTTGACTTGGTGTCGGTAACTGGACAGAAGTTCCCCGGCACTTGTGGTTGGTCAGATCGGATGTGAAGGCTCGAGGCACGGGCATGGGACAGAGCAGAGCTAGCTTTACTGCTAGCCGACACCGGAGTTAAGCGACACCAAGTTTTACTCGTTAAAAGTCACCAAAGCTGCATAACGATAATAAAACAGCAACTATGAGCGGTTATGCCGTGCTTGTGTGATTGAAGTGAACTATTTTACATCACCTAACACTTGTTAGCTCGTTTTAAGGCCTGATAAATGTTTCTGGAGCGAGTATAGCGCGGTAGCTAAGTCGTTAGCTGCTAAGTTAGCCTGCCGCGACCGCCCCGATGAAAGAGTACAAAGTTGTCGTGCTGGGCAGCGGCGGCGTCGGTAAGTCCGCGCTCACCGTGCAGTTTGTCACCGGCACCTTCATCGAGAAGTACGACCCGACCATTGAGGACTTTTACCGCAAGGAAATCGAGGTGGACTCATCGCCCTCCGTGCTTGAGATCCTGGATACGGCGGGCACCGAGCAGTTCGCCTCCATGAGAGATCTGTACATAAAGAACGGACAGGGCTTCATCCTGGTCTACAGCCTGGTCAACCAGCAGTCTTTCCAGGTACATGTGGTGCAAAGCTCCGCACAAATCTGGAAACGTGAGAGCAGGTGGTAGCCACAGGTCAGAGCTTTAGGACGCTGTGTTGGGTGTGATTCATACCACACCTGCAGCCAGTCAGAGCCCCACACCGTCCAAATCTAAGTTTATTATCCAAAGACAAGCTCAGTAAATCTAGTGTCCTCACCTAGGGATACTTTAATTTATTATCAACCTTCCTGTTATATTACCATTCATATTCTGGTTTAGGAAATGTTTTAAAAGATCAAACGCAAATCCACCTTGATCAGAGTCATGATATTAGATTATCACTATAGATCATTGTAGTAATTGCACAGATACAGAGGCGACAAGGTGCATTTAGCTTCTAACCAGATAACAGATAATGTGCAGGTATAAGTAAGTAGTAACAGGGTAAAGCGGTGCCATAAATCTTATGGTAGTTACAGTGTGTGCACAGTAGTTAATGCAAGATATAGATTTGCTGTTTAAATAAATATAAACACAGTTGTTTGTACACAGAACTGTAGTGAATGTGATGATAGCGCAGGGAGTAGAAGTTTGTCATCATATGTACAGTACAAACAGTGAAGATTTGTTCAGGACAAGAGACAGATCCTGTAAATTACAAACAGAAACCAGTAATGTTAATGTTTTCTCCCAGCAGGAAATGATGCAACTTCAGAAAGTATTCAGACCCCTTCACTTTGCACTGTTTAACTGAATGAAAATGTCATCAGTCTACAAATGGTAATAAATAATAACAAAGCGAAAAAGTTTATAGAAACTTGCAAATTTATAAAAAATAAAAAAATGTAAGGATAGAATTAAAGAAGACTTTTAAGAGGACAGAAAACAATAATCAACTTAACTAGTTGGAGGAATAATGGAGTACGATAAGTAGAGATAATGGCTGGATTACTGAGCCGTCGTGGCATTTATATTTTACATTTTACACTGTTATTCAAGCCTGTGGGCACAGCAACAGCTGCTTAGCTAGAGCAGATACAGTGTGGATATGATGCTAGTTGAAGATGCAGATGATGAAGTATTGACCTGTTGCTTGGCTGAGAGTAAAACGGTGTTAAAGTATGTCCGGTCAGGACAAAGGTACCGTAACATGTTAGGTCAGAGCTACAGGTCTATTGTGGATGTTGAGTCGATTCACCTTTGACAGTAGTTTCATCGTAGCGCTCTCAACATTTGGCACGTTTGCTATGTTGGTAGTTGTCTGTCATCATAAGCGTTTCTCTTAATGTTTTCTAGCTGCGAGTAGGTCTGAGTTTCCTTTCTGCAGCACATTTACTCTGTTGTGGTATATTCACCTTTTGCTTATGCTATTTTTATTACTCCACTATTTAACAGAAGATGTATTATATGGTATAAAAATGTGACACAGTTATAGTGTCATTTATTTTTGTCCCTTACGTGGTTACCTAGTGGTTTTCATAACAAGATACACTCTTATGCTCCTCTCCTTGTATTTCAGGACATCAGACCAATGCGAGACCAAATAGTGCGAGTGAAACGCTTTGAAAAGGTGCCGTTGATCCTAGTCGGGAACAAAGTTGACCTGGAGTCTGAGCGAGAGGTTGCCGGGTCAGACGGACGAGCTCTGGCTCAAGAGTGGGGCTGCCCCTTTATTGAAACTTCGGCCAAGAGCAAGACCATGGTGGATGAGCTGTTTGCAGAGATTGTCCGACAAATGAATTACTCCACGCTGCCAGAGAAGCAGGAACAGTGCTGCACAGCCTGCGTGGTTCAGTGATGAAGAGGTACGAGTACTGCTGTTTCTGTTCTCTTCACTGAGGTTGCACTCAAGCACAGCACAGTTGCCCGTTCGCTAATTTTATAAAACGTGATAAAATGTCCCTGCAGTGACTGTGTAAAAATGGTTTGCAAGCTGAAGAGAGATGTGACACATGGATGACTGTGTGGCGTTTCAGTGCGGTGTGAGGGAGAGGAGCGATTTGGATGAAAGTGAGAAAGACGAGTGGGTGGTGCTGCTCTGCGCAAACCGTTGGTTTAGCTTGTTATGATAAGATCGCAGAAAGTATGTGTCACGAAGAACAAAACTGCCTAAATAGCCCAGGGCCAGGAGAGGAAAAAGACCCTGACGACAAGAGGTTAATCTGCCGAGCTGCAGAAAGAGGATAATGTAACATCCTGAAGAAGAAATTGTTCCAAAACAGGAAGTTCACTTTAGATTGAGTGAGAGATGTTACCTTTTTTTATTTACCAGCACAGATGCACTTTTAGACTTATTTTATTAATCGTTTGTTTTGTATCTCTCTCTCTCTCACTCCTTTTTTAAATAGATGCAACATTTTCTGGATCTCCACAAGCATTTTGATGACCCTGGGGACAACCTGACTTTGACCCTGCTGACAAAAACTTTCCAGTTTTTGTTCACGATGGTTTCTGACTGTCTGTCACAGAGCACCTGACAGGAAAGATGTCTTATTTTTGATATCAGAACTGTTAGAAGATGTTTCTGCTGCAACCTTAACGGCCTTTGCATTAACTCAAGATGGGGTCAGACAGACGGACTTGTAAAAACTGCCATCTGTGAATTTAAGTTTTTTGTTTTTTTCCTTTTAGTCGGATGTATCCCTGAAATAATAAGCAGGAGTGTTTGTGAGGCTGCAGCTTCTTTTCAAAGCTGCTTTAATCACTATTATATACTTTATTATTACTTGTATTATGTCTCAAGTTTGGAATTAGTATTTCATAATATTGAAACATTTTGACTTTTAAGCATGTATACTTCGATCAGCTTGCTGCTCAGGTCTGCTTCTTGCTTTACTTTGAAAATCTTCTGACACAAATTACAGCAGGATTTACTGAGACTGGATTAAATGGTCACTTCATCCACTCTGGTCCCCTGCAGTTCAAGAATTTACCATTTTTATTATTGCAGTACCCTGAAGCAGCTAAACTCTTCTGAAAACATGCATGCTCAAAACTGAGAATGTCCTACTAAATCAACTTGAAGTGATTAGGAAGAGCCATTTTACTGTTTTTATCTTGAATTCTGTTAAAGTCTCTCTACAAGGCATGAATCATGTGGACGCAGGTCTTCCATTTTCAGTTTTCTCGAGGAGTCTTTGTAGGAGAATGATTTTGGAACAACCAAAGGAAGCTCACAGTGCATTTTTGTGTTTGACTACATGACGTGTGTTGCTTTAATTCCAAGAGACGCTGATTTGTTGTCTTCAAATAAGTCCCGGTGTAATGTGGTTTTCTAGCACAGTTAATCAGATTTAACTTTGTATTTTTCTTTTTCTTATAGTGACATATTTATTAAAAACTAATGACATGGGTAGCCAGTTTTAAACCTTTAATTTTATACTAGTTTTTGCTTTTCGTGACCTTTCAGGATTAATGGTTTGCTTGTTTTTTTGACGCTGAGAATTTAACAGAGCCTTAAATAATTTCTCTTGCACACTGGTCTCATGTTTCTTTATTTTCTTGACTTGGTAATAAACATGCAGGCCTTTCTGCTTTTGTCATGGGACATAGTCACAGTGATATCTTTGATTGTTGCACTGCTATATTTGTTTGACCTTTGTAGACAAACAAGCTATATCTGGTAAGAAAACAAGCCAATTTTCATCTTCACCATCAACCCACGGGCCAAGTAGAGCTCTGCTAACATCACTTCATGGTCCTGATAATGGCCATTTAATGGGTTTCTGGGAGTATTTTTCATTATTTGTTAGCACTCTGACCTATTACATCCTAAATATAAGGGAAAGTATAAGTCAAGAATATTGTGACTTTTTGAAATTCTGTCTTAAAACACTCCTCACATGCCACGTTTATTAATATATATGTTTTTTATAGTCAGGACATATTTCGACCTTTTTGGGTAATTTTACCAGCAGTCATTGAGCTTCAAAAGATCAACACAAGATTTCCACCTCTAGAGAGTCAACTTTTCAAGAAAAAGTAGGATTCATGTTCATTCAAGTAAAGTTTTTGCAGGAGACATCCCTCAGAAACTCATATTAATATCGAAAAAGTTGTAATTGTTTCTCCTGTCTGTTTCTTTCTTACTGATCCTCACGTCTGTATGTGCATTATAAAGTTGTGAGGCTTCAGCAGTCAGAGTTTCACAAATCAGGTCACTAACAGAAAAAAAAGTGAGCAATAACGTTTTGTTATACATTCAAACTGACTTGACAGGGTTAAAAATTTGAACTTCTGTGCTTTTTTTGTCAAATTTACAAAATTGTCATTTGTGACATGATTTTCTAACATGAAACTTACATTCAGACATAATTTTACATCATTTTGGCTCAGTGCGCCACACTGAATCTGAAATCAAACAACCAAGTGCAGAATGACAGCTTAAGGCTTTGGTTGAAAATACTGGATAATCTGTGTAGGAATTTCAACCCGTTTTATACTTTAGAGGCTCAAAAGTTTGTTTTCTTCAAAATACAACAAATATGTTCTTGTTAATACAAATACCTGTATATACACAGACTTATCACATGCATGTCACACTAATGTAGATGAGACAGTCACTGGCTAATCTGGTTGATGTTTCTGATCATATCTGACGAAGGGAAAACAAAGAGTTAACCTGAAGCTTCATTGTCTAAAAATACCAGCACTCACTTCCTTGTTGCTGTGTGTGTTTTCATACACCAGCCTGGCAGAGTGCAGTGGAGTTGGTGTGTGCTTGCAAGATTTTTTTTCTTGCATTTGTCACACATGGGACTGCTGCCATTTTCACATCCCACTGAGCATAAAACTTGCTCTGCTCCTTCTCAGTCTGTGGTTGTCAGGTGGAGCTGCTGGCTGCTCTCTGAGCCTGTGCATCTTCATCAAGTTGGCAGCAGCAGCCACTGTGTGAAGTACCTGAATCAGCAGTGACACCACAGCTCCTGTGAGCTCTTCAAAGGAAAACAAACTTCTTCTGGTTGTTTTCTGCTGCATTTATGTCCATGCCACAGGAGAAATGCACAGCAGAGATATTACAGATAAAAACCACAGCAGCTCTCCAGACTGTGGACGCGGTGATGTTTCTAGAGAAATCTTCTGTTTAAACTTTTCACAAACTATTCAGAACTATTACATTTTTCTTCTTTTCTCTTCTATTAATCACCTCATGACCCGCCTTTAGGCTCAACCTCTAGGTTGGACACCGCCTGACTACACTATTGAAGTGTACATAAGGTAGTTACAGTGGCACCTACAACAGTGAAGAATTTGTTAGGCAGTATAAAAATTGTATGTCAAATATATAATTGAAGTAATGCTGGACTATCACTTTGAACAGTATTTCTGTACTGCTTTTCTATTAGCAAAAAATCAGAACTGAAATGTTAGTACTGTTTGTGTGTTTCTAAGCCTCTGAAGCTTCTCCATGTTTAACAAATGATTCAGTTTTCCACTGCTCTTCAGCAGAAATGGCTCAAATCTGAACTTGGTACAATCAGCCACCTGTTCTGTCTACACTGTTAAGCACACATTTCAGAGACAAACCAATATTCCTTTGCTGGCTCTGAATTCATTGCCAGTTAGTTTGTCATTTAAGCATAAAATAAAAGCAAAATATACTTAGTTTATTAAAAGTTATTGTATTATAATATTATATAGAATTACTTATTTTCAGAAAGGATGTACTGTACATTATAAAACTATAATTATTGATGCATTCATGTGTACATCACTTTCATGTGTCAGCAGGGAAAGGAAATAGTTTTAATTACTAACGTAAAGCTAAATATTGAATGCATTTTAATGAGTCCAAAAACTATATGTAAAAACGCATTTGTTGATTATATTTGTGTTAATAATCTGAATCTGCCTAGTTACAGCAACAGTCAGATGTATTATGAGAATTATTGTTCCAACTGTCCACTATGTTTTACCTGATCACCTACTGGAAGCTGCAGAGCCCGGGAGGTGCCATGGGAGGAAAAACGATTAGTGCTCATGGATTACTAAACTGAGAGAACAGATTAGCTAATTCATGCTCTCCATTTATTGCCCTTTGTGTTTGGCGTCGAACAACCACGTTCAAGCTCCGTCTGTCCTCGTCCGGCTGCTTGAAGTCAAACAAACAAACACTAAAAAGTAGTGATAGTATATATGAACTTCCTCTAACATCTGCACGCTAGGCGTTTACATTGTGAGATACATTAATAAACTTTATTAAAAGCATTAATGTCACTTTTTGTGTTGTGCTCCATACCCCAAACTGCGCACATACGACTTACACTGTGCCCTCAGTTTAGTCATCCGTGAGTACAATGAATTTATTTTTGTACCGCATGGCCCCTGCCGGGATCCGTAGTAGGCAGCACAACGTCTTTACGTCGGGTAAATGCGTAACGTCGTCACTGGGAACCGGAAGCTGCTGTCAGCATGAGAAGGAGCTGGGAAAGGAGATAAAAATTCTGAGCAAAAAGGCTGAGATCGTGGGTTTTATTGAAGCAAAAATGAAGACGGCGTTTGTAACTGTCGGTACTACGAGTTTTGATGAGCTGATCGAAAGCATCACGTCTTCAGAGGCCGTTCAGGTGAGAGTCAGACCCAGATGTAGCTAACGGTCGGTTTATGGGCATGAAAACAGTTGTTAAACAGCGATGTTTGAAAGCCCAGAACTCTGCTTTATAGCCTTATTAAGATTTATCCGATACTTTCATAACCATCTGGATGATAAAATATTCACTTTATTAAATGACAAAGATGTTTAACTGTTTTCTCAAGCAGCGACTCTGTTTCCTAATCAAAACAAAGATGGCGGCTTGTTGACAATTTCAGAGGAATCAGTCACTACTTGAGAAACTGGTTAGAAATATTTGTTATCATTTAGTGCACTGGATATTTTATTAACCAGACGCTTAGAAGAGTCTTTGGAGAATCTACATAACCTTTCAGAACAATGGTAAACGTTTCACTCCTCTGCTGTTTTAAATCTTGGCTATATAGCTGATTAGTTTGACTAGTTATATGACAATACAAGCTAAAATAAAGATAGCTTTAAGAAAGTTAAAAGAGACACAACATGCTGTTAGCTGTAGGTTTCGAATTACATTAGTTACTACATCATGCTATCTTTGCTACATACTAAAACTACGGCCACATACTGCTAGTGGTTCATCTTTGTCTTGCTACTGCAATACTTGGCTGTAAAGCACACTTTACAATACCAAGTGTTTCATGTGATTAAAATAAGAGTACACAGTAACACTGAAACAAGGAGCTGCAAAATGACATCATGGGCTTTTAAAGGGACATTTGTACAGTACTCTCTCCTCCAGCTAACCCAACAGTGCTGTACACACGTCGTAATGTGGTTAAAACGTCATACTATGCAGTTTCTTTATTTGACTGGGACTCTGTCTGTGTGAACCTGCAAAAGGTGAGTATCCAATTCAGAAGCTGGTTCTAACAAATTTATCTTAGGGCTGACTCAGGTGAGTCAGACCTGCTCTCTTCATGTCTAATGGAAACCTGGGGCCGTATTCATGAAGCTTCCTAAGCAAAAAGGTGCTCATAGTGATGAAGTTCAGACTTTTCTTCTGCCCTTGAGGAGAAAATGATCAAGAACAGATTAGTTATTTCATGCTTTGTCCGTTTTAACCTTTAATCTGTAGAGTGATCACATAAACTATTGCAGTGCTTCTACAGCTTCATTCACACATAGTGCATAGTGGCTTCCCTGGTGTTGTCTGTGTAACTGATGTGACATACACGGCATCATCTCATCAGAAAATTAAGATATTGTGGTATAACATAACATCTTTAATTTTACAAGCGACTGACAGCGTCAGGCTGCCATTTGTTTTCAGTGTGGACTACAGGTTAACGAATTCTGCCACTTCAGTAGACTGACCACCCATCATTACAGCTTACAGTATATTCTGTAAAGATTCATTAATTATTACATTAGATTAATAATTCATTACATGAAACTACATCAGTCTGAGAGGTATCTCCATTTTATATAAAAGGTCTTAGTTTTACAGCAATCCACACACCCTGCA
>OMLM01011164.1:0-21256 GCA_900302695.1 Helostoma temminkii | reverse complement strand
AAGGTTTCATAAGTAAGGTATGAACCCATGTTGACTCCACTTGCACAGTATAATGCAGTATTATATTCTATCCAAATATCACACCACTGAAATCATCTCATTCTGAAACCAAAGGTTTAATGTGCCAAGAGTTTTTGTATTTAGACTTTAGTAGGTTTAGGATCGTGTTGAGGTCAGAGCTCTCCCACCCCTTCACCCCCCCATATTTCTTTATGGACCTGTTTGTGTACAGACGCATTGTCATGTTGAAACAGGAAAGGGCCTTCCCTAAACAGCTGCCACAAAGTTGGAAGCTCTAGTCTCTGGTCTAAAATCTCATTGGATGTTGTAGCATGCACCAAGTTTACACAGTCAGTCAGTGAGCTCGTCGCAGGGACTCGATTCTCATTATATATCTCTGTAGGAGCTTTGTCAGTTCTCAGAAAAGTAAAACCCTGTGCTAACATGGGCCTTCACCAGGCAGAAAGGCTGGTACAAAAGTATATTATCATAGTGCACCATGGGAAGTATACGGTCTGATGATTTGCACTGCAGATCTTACAATGTCATGGCCATTTTTCCTAATCTAACATTCATCTTGTCAGTCTTAATGAAACTGCACTGAAGTGCCTCTTCCTGTAATTGGAAAATAATTGGTGGCCCAGTCTGATCAGTGTACGGCTCCAAATGAAAAGACATGAAAGTGTGCAGGCCGGTGGGTCCACATTCATGTGACAATATACTTCATGTGTCTAGAATTAACTTTCATCCAAATATCTGAACCCGCAGTTCACAAAGAAGGTTTTGTCCACACAGAAATTTGGACACAGTCCTTTTTCCAGGTATCAGATTCAAAGCTTCTTACTCAGCAAATCTTCACAAAGGTCCTCCTGTTAATCTACACAGTTTTCACACAACTGTCTTAAAATAGGAAACAGTGTGTGAACTCTTAACCAGGCTTTGCTTGCTTCAGTCGTTCTTTCTGATACTTTATATTAAGATATTCATCTCCTAATGTGTCTTCAGTGCGGATGAGGCAACATCTCCCCAACTGAAGTGAATATTGTAGCTAAAACAGCAGATATTACAAAAAGGGGTGTGTGCATAAAACAGGACAAAAACAACAACCGCTTTGTGTGCAAACTGCTGCTTCCTAATAAATGTCCTGTCCCAGACATGGCTGGATTAACCTCTTTAGGAGACCCTAGGGAATAATTTGTTGTTTGGCCCCTAGTGATGTCTAGTATACTACACATGGCAATCTAATTACTCATAAACCACTTCAGGACCAGGGCCTCAAGACGGATGATGGGAAGCCCCTTGTTACTGAAACTGTACTTAACAATTCCAGTTGGTCAAGAGTTGGCCTGAAGTTGCAGTGGTGGTGACAGTATTTAGATCTTTCTCGTAATAAAAATACTAATATGACACTATGAAAATACTCTTAAATCTTACTTAAGTTTAACATTTTTAGTACTTAAACTTTCAAAAGAACGCAGTATTAGTACTCAAACAGTCATGTGTAAGCAGTACTTTAATGTTGTTCTTTGAGGTTGTATTTTTTAAAAACATTTTTATATACAATTTCTCAGGATGTGTTATTTTTGAAAAGAACTGGGGTGTTGATTCGCAGTGACACATCACTTAAATTGTCCAAACAGCAGTCCAGACCTCAAACATATTAAAATAAAAATAAAAAAAAAAGAAAGACAACACATTTATCTGTTTGAGAAGTTGGAACCATTAAATATTCAGCATTTTTGCATGTAAAATGTCTTTATTATCCAAGTAGATGTTATTTAAAGACTAAGACTAGACTAGACTAAGATGTCTGTCGGTGTCAGGAAGTAGGTACTTGGCTTGTGGTTATGACACTGTGGAACATTTATCAAGGAGAACTGACCAAGCCTGAAATAAACCATTATTAATATTAATCAATAAAATATTTACAATAGTTATTTAAGTTCAACTATTCTTAAATCTACTTTATATTTTCAATGCCTTTGTGGTCTTGTGACCTTTTAAATCCCTGAGGGTCCAAAAGGTTCAGCATGGATGTCCATGTGCAGCTTATTAATTAGTGTCCGTGCAGACTGTCCACACTACTGCTGTTTATTTCAACTGTCCTGACACTGTTACACGTTTTCTTCTTCACTTTTTAATGCTCTTCAGTCAAATGCAACAGAACTGACCAGAGCTGTCATCATATTTTATAGTGTGCGTGTAGTTCAAGTCAAGTCAAGTCAAGAAGCTTTATTGTCATTCCAACCACATATAGCTGACGCAGTATATAGTGAAATGAGACAACGTTTCTCCAGAACCATGGTGCTACATAGGACAGTGACAAGACAGAACATAGAGCTGAGGACTGCTAAGTTGTCCTAGCCACATAAAGTGCATCCTGTGCAACCTAGTGCAAACAGTGCTCAAACAAATAAAAGTGCAGACAAAATAAACAACACAAAACAGCAACGACCAAACTTTGTGCAAAAACAGCAAGTTGAAAGTGAAAGAAACAGCATGTAAACATTATAAACAAATAGTTGTGTACATATCCACATATATATGTGGTATTATAGTATGAACAGAAACATGTATAAATCCATCAGAGGCCAAGTGATAACAGTGAACTGGGCTTTAAATGTGAGTGTAATTGCTTTTTAACCTTTTCTCCAAAAGCTCCAACTTTTGTAGTTACACTTGAAGGGTGGTACAATATTTGCCTTAGAGTATAAAGTGGGAAAGAAGAACAAAAAATCAAGTAATTCACATTTGCTCAGTGCAGTGTTTGCAGCTACTTTCCTCCCCTGTGAAGTTGGCTGCCTCTGCCTGTTCCTGCCTCGCTGCGCTGTTGTTTGCAGATGTTCATTAGCATTTGGATCTCGCCCCCCGCCTCCCCTTGTGAGCCAGCCCCGCCTCCTGCGCTTTGATTGGGCACACTGTTACTGGAGCAGTCGGCCCAGCTCTGGGAAGCTTTTCTGCCCAGTCTTCAGCTGCAGCCAGCGGAGCAGTAGGCAGCCTTCTTCCCTATTGTCGGCTAGCTTGGAAAGCTCCAAGAAAAGACAGCGCCGCATCCATGCAATAGCACACTTTTTTTGGAAAATGATCATCTGCACGAATAAAATGGAGTACCCCCTGAGAACCCAGTGCCAGCGAGTCCAGAAGCAGGTATGTTAAAGCGGACACTAGACGGAGCTAACAGTAGTTTGGCTAAGTTACTCTCAACACAATTAAAGCTAACGGCTAACAGGGGAGCCCGAGTAACGTTCATTCATTTGAGGAAGGATTATTTTATAGATGTATCAGGGAAAAACCTCTTCACCAGCTCTTGTGTTCGGCTCTGTCGTCTCCTTTGTAGCTTTACATGATCTATCTGTGCCGACATGTCTGACAAATATCGCTGCCAACAGTTTTAATCCCAACTTTTTTAGCATCGCGTCAGCCAGTAACGTTATTTCGGCTGTAACGTCAGTTGGCTAACGAGCCAAACTTCTGATCTATCTTAGCTAACCTGACTGAGCTAACGGTCAATCTGGCGTTAACACTCGAGTGGAAATGACAAAAAAAGCTAAAAGAGATTTTATTTAAAATTGTAGCGGCTTGTACTTTTCCACAACACCGTAAAACCATTGTGTAGTTTCCGTGAGCAGCAGTTAAAATGTCACCTAAAAAAAATCGCAACAGTTTTAAAACGTTGCCGAGCAACATTAACGTTAAGCTAGCTAAAAAAAAACCCAAAAAGTGAACATTTCCAGTCACATTAACCCATTGTTTTGTCCTTCAACAGCACAATGACTGCACGTACAGTCAACGAAGGGTCTGGTGTTGTTGTTTCGCCGAGGATGACTGAGTTACTCCTCATAAAAATAGGCTTTTATTTAACTTTTTGGACGGATTTGTCCGTAATTGTAACGTTGTGCAGCCACGGCTGAGGTCGGTGCAGGAGAAAGCTGTAGGTGAGGATGACATCATCTGAGGATTTGGGAGAAAAGTGTGTGGACTGAAGTAATGCAACGTCCTTTATTTGCGTATAAATAAAATATAAGATCATATCGAGATGACATAGGGAGAGTAAATGCTTTTAATCCGTGCGGACTGCCGAGATCTGCTCGTTTTGCCTCTGCTGCCTGTGAATGTTGGAGACTTTTATTGTGCTGTTTTTTTTTTGCTGGCTGAACTGGACTGCCAATCAAAGTTGTTTTTCTCCTCTGCCGCTGTTGTGTCGCCGTGCAACAGAGAGGGGGCGCTGTCTTCAGTGCGGTCCAAAAAAAGACATGTTTGCTGCAGATTAGAGCCCAGAAATGGAGCAAAACAAGGAGGAATGCGAGCACCACAGGACCCAGAGCCCTCTACTCTGGTTTCTGATCCAATGTGCTACTTTTCTCTCACTGTCTCTAATGATACTCGGGTTGCATTTTACTTTGTTGTTGCAAAGAAAACAATACTTAACCGCTTGCATCCCAATTAATGGGTCGTGCAGTGTGTGCAACTGACTTTTGATATGGTAACCTACATGCCCCTGGCTTGTGGGGCATTAAGATAAGTAATGAATTACCATGTTGTTGGCAAAATCTATTTGTGAGTGTACATCTCCTCTGCTCTACCTACCCACCTGACAGGTCTAATCACTCATCTGCTGTGTGTGGGCTTGGTTTTCTGTCTGTTTTTGTTTTTTTACATCCTGCAGTACAGTGTTTTGTTTGTCTTGGTCGTGTTGCATGTGCTGTCCTTACCCAGCAGCTCCTTTCCCTCCCCTCTCCGAATCCCCTTTGGGTTGCAGCTGGTTTGTTTTGCGCTACTCCCCGAGTTCAGATTGCAAAGCCAAAATTGGCCCCCGGCTGCTTGTGTTTCCACTGATGCTAGTGGTGAGGGTCCATGCCGTCAGGACGCTGGTGCATGATACGGACCGACCCCTCCAGCCTCACTTGGAATGCAGATTAATGTCCTTACCCTATATCTGCAGCAGCCCCCCTCCTGCAGCCCACCAGTACCACATGTGCACATGAACGTCTCATCTCAAGCTGACATATTTACCCTTGGAAGACTGCTGGCATCTTTTTTTAGTCCGCCTCCATGTTCCTGCTCATACAGTGCTGCAGTTTTGTTTGTCAGGCTGCTATCAAAGCCCGTCTTTGTCTCCTTTTTACCTTTCCTCCCTCACTGACGTCACCCCTGTTTTTCATTTCATCCCTGCTTCTTGCTCCTCTCAGATCAATAAACAAATGACCTCTCCTGCGCTGGGAATGGAGATTATTATTATTTTTGAATGTCAAATGATACGCACTTGTGAAATTATGCTCACAACAAATTGTCTACCAGCTGTTTTTTTTGTCTGTTGAGCCACAAGTTTGAATTCATCTTGGGATTTGAATACAGCAGCTCTAATATCAACATTGCCGTCTCGTTTTAATCACCCCGAGCTTGTTTTTGACTACACACAAATGGCTCAGTTTCAAAATTAGACACTGCAGGGTGTACTGTACAGAGAGATATGCTGTTAATATACTAGTCCTCAATGAGACACATCTACATGAACCCTAAATAAGTCTTGTAATATTAAAGACAGTCAGCTAAATTATGATGTGTTCCTTTTTGCTTTGCATATCCGCCCACGCACTCTTTTTACCAGCTTTTCATGCGGGTGTTTTTTTTCATGTAGGTGGACAATAAGAAGTGTATTGCTGTGTCATAAGTGCTGCTTTGTACGGCCTTTGAGGCTTGTTTTCAAGCAGCAGAGACAAAGAAATGTGGTATGGGATCCTCACAGTTTTGGCAAAGCATGTCTGTCTAAACCTTGTTCTACTACATAATAATCACAATTATTGATTTTTCCTAACGAAAATGTTTTAAATGATGCGGCCTTTGCGTTTAATTGCTGAGATAAAAATCGCTCCTCTAATTCAGTCTGGCAGCTACGAAGGAAGATGCAGTTTTTATGCAAATTTACCTGGAATTTCTTTTTTAAAAAAGAGTCAAAAATTCGGACCAGTTTAAAATCTTATTTAAAATACAATAAACACATGTAGCATCACGATATACTGTATATATTATACATTGGCTAAACATTACATTAAACTGACTGTAGGATGTGTCATTTCCTGCTGCGCAACTGCTCACACCAACTGTAGTTCCTGTTTCAGTTTGACTTTTGCTCTTGTATTTGTCCAGACATGTTTATGAAATCACACAAAACACCAGTTTCCTCTTTGTACAATGCTAGTGATGGCAAATCCCTCATCCCGAGCCTGTTGAAGTAAGTGCTGTCACTTATTTTAGCCGTAAAACTTGTAGTCTTGAAGCGGCTGAAGACTCAGTAAATGTCAGAACCAGTCAGTAAATCGTTTGTTGAGATTTGTTGTGATTTTCTGTTTGTCTTTACCTATCTGAAGGTGTAATTTGTATTTTCGTCTTAATGACAGCTGCAGGGCGTTTAACACCTGACAGGAAAGCCCAGTAAAGCCCACAGACTGTGTCCTATATGGGTTCATGGTTTCCTGTAAGACACATCTGACATTTCGGCCTTAACTGCTCTAACATCAGCAGTAACCTTTTGCCCCAGTACAGATATTGTTTTCTCTATTGTGGATCTGTAGCACAGAAACACGGGAGCAGCTGTGCCTTGCTCAGAGACACTTGAGTAGGGTGAAAGTCAGTCTTATACAAAGGTTCATTGTGTCACCTGATTTCCTATGATGTCCCTGTTTACTCTTTGTCCCTCTGGTTATCTGGCTTTTCATAAAAAAAAAACTGCCAATGAATCATTGATTATTTAAATGGCTGCTAAATGTAATTTTCTTTAAGTCGATCTTTAAGATAAGTTTCAAATGACGCACCTGTATTTTGTCCCCTGGGAGTGGGAGTGTTCATGTTTATGTTATGTGATCAGTATCTTCATCAGACATTTAAAAACTCAAATATTGATCCTTTATAATTAGATAAAAGTGTAACCAGTTAATGTTGCAATCCTACCTTATTTCACATTGACGGACTGGAAAAAATAGGCCAAGTGGTCTCATTAACGTTAAGCTCAAAACACTTCCTACTCGAAGCGTGTTTTCTGTGCAATGTCTGAAAGGACGGCTAGTCAAAGAGGCTTATTCCTCTCAGTGACAGAGCCAGTTGGTGGGCTTGATGGAGCAGTAACCTAGATTCTGCCGCTCGGCATACTAATGAGATGTGTTTGCAGGAGATGTTTGTGTCAATGGGCCTTTGATTGGCAGGAACCTGTGTGCTCCATGAGCCCTCCAGTCCATTTCCCAAATAAGCTGACAGACGCGAGTGGGTCAGGGTGTTTCCAGGGTATTTTTATTTATCAATCCATCCTTTAAGAGCTTAATCTCTGTACTTCATATAAGATATATATTATATATTAAGGAGGAACATCACAATGGGATTCATAGTTTAATGTGTGGTAAGTTAACGTGTCTTTTTAGATATTTATTTAGGTCAAGAGGTGGAGTCTGTTGCAGGAACATCCAGTGCAGGGAGAAATGAAATACCACATGGAGCCAGCAGCCAGATAAACACGGTGCTGTACGAGCTAATGTGAAGCAACAAGAGCCACTAGTTGCCATTCGCTCTGGCCTTGAGTTGAGGTGACAGTAGAGTAAAAACCCTAGACAGCAGACTGCGACTGCTGTTAAAGCAGAAGTCTTTGCCAACATTCAGTTCAGGCTACAGGGAACCATTTGGCTTTGATCAGTGCTCTGCACTCGGGTTTCACATGCAGGGGAACCGAGCCCTCGACCTGTGGGCGAGCTCCCAGACATCTTTTCCTAGAGGCCATTGTACGACGGCGAGAGAGGTAATACATGGCTGTGCCTATGAGGGAAGGCCAGCTTCCGTCCCACATGGGTTTGTTTCTCTTGGCTTCAGGCTCCGCAGTCCTGTCGCTCCAGTGTTTGTGTGTTTGGTCTCATCCACTTCTTTGCTGCTGCCAAGCTTCCCTCTTCAAGGCCTCCTAAGCCCAAGTTTCACATTAGTTCCTTCATCTGCGGTTCCTCCCAGCATGAAAATCCCCAAGTTTGGGTGTTTTTTCCTGGGTTCAGCTGTGCATCAAGTTGTTTATTGTTTTCATTTTTACAGAAGTGGATACTTGTTAAACCATGGTGCTTTATCTGTATTTAATAATAAACTTTAGATTAACGAACCATCTGACCCTGCTGCAGCCAATACATGTTGAGGACTGTGTGTCTGTTGAGGTCCCTGCTGAGCACCATTGTTTGCCTGTTTTATTTCAAGAAAGAATATTGCAATGAATGCATTTGCACGTCTGTGGCGCTGTATCACAGTGTCAAGGCTGATTTAAGGTGTGGAACATGACTCTGGTCCAAAGCACAGTCTGAGCTTGTCATCACATGGTGTGGACGCTGAAGTCCAACCTTATCTTGAGCCAAACTGCTTTGGCTACAAAATGAGCTCTTAATAATTCTCTCCGAGTACAGTCAGCCGTACATTACTGGTTTTTATATCTCCTTCGATTAAAAGGAGCATTTATATGTTTTGTTTATAAAATATTTAAAAAATTGCAGAAGTATACTTATTTTGTCCAATCAACAGTGCAAAGCAAATATTTACATATTTACAATTACATTTTTTTTACTTGCTGAAATAACTGAAATGATTGATAGATGATCTGTATCACTAACCAGTTGACCTTTCATCTCAGTGTTTCCGTTCCAGTGGCAGACGTCATGACACATATGAACGCAGTGGAAAATCATCTTTATCTCAGTGTTTTTGCCCTTTCTGTCTGAAACCAACCTTCTCCCCCTCTCTGTCCCGGTTTCTGTAGATGATGGTGAACGGTGAGAAGGAGCGAGTGTCGCTGCTGTTCATGAAGGCTCTGCTCAGCAGGGGGAACGTGGACGCTGTGTCTCAGCAGATGGCCTCTCACCCTCAGTATTTGGAGAGCTTCCTGCGCACACAGCACTACATCCTGCACATGGACGGCCCCCTGCCGCTACCATACCGACATTACATCGCCATCATGGTCAGTGGCCTGGCTGCTCTTGTTAATACATAACAAACTTAGTTTATTATGGCAGCAAGAATCACTGGGGCTCATAGTATTATCCAGGATGAAAGAATAACAGCATCTTTTGTTTGACTTGGTCCTGCCCCCGAATCTGTCTGCTCAGCTTTTTCTCGCTACGTCTTCCAGGCAGCAGCACGACATCACTGCAACTATCTGGTGTACCTGCACTCGGCCCAGTTTCTGAGAGTCGGCGGGGACCCCCTGTGGTTGCAGGGTTTGGAGGCGGCGCCCCCTCGCCTTCGCCTCCTTGACCACATCAACAAGGTGCTGGCCCACCAACCCTGGATCACTGCCTGCTCACACATACAGGTACAGCAAAGGAAACAAGACCAAACTAACCAGTGACCTTTTATCTTTTTTTATTTGGTCTGTATGACCCTGACCTTTTTACCTGTGTTCTTTCCAGACTCTGCTGAAGTCAGGCGAACAGTGCTGGTCACTGGCTGAACTGGTGCAGGCTGTGGTGATCCTGGCCCACTGCCACTCCCTCTGCAGCTTTGTGTTTGGATGCGACACAGACTCTGACCTTGCTCCACTCTCCAAATCTCCTAATGGTACCCCACCAACCTTCTGCCCTTTTGATGCTGCCAACGGCAACGCCAACGTGCCTCAGTCGCTCGCCACTCCCTCCGAACACAAAACACGACGACGGGTAACAAATCAGACATGAACTTTATTGAAACCTACATCACAGAGGAACACATATAGAATTAGTGTGCATGTTGAGCAAAAACCATTTCTCTTGTCCTGCCTTTTATACATGCTAAGAAACCTTAAACGTGCATCTGCTTTCTTAAACGCTTCATTACATAACAACTTCCGTAAGTGGAAAATCTGTTTTGATAATAAATATGAATGTTTCATGTAATACTGTGGTAATAGTGTTTTTCCTTGCTTCACTTGAGATGCACTGGCGATACAAACGTAAATAAAAGCTATTTCTGATGCTTATGTAATGTATTGTTTAACTTGTGGAATTAATTTTATTTATTGATTATTGACTGTACACAATATATAATAATCAAAAGCAGCTAATCAGGTTCTGGAGAAGCCAAATTATTTGCAAGATACATTTTGATAGAACCACTTTTGGTTCATTTTCTGTCCATAAATAGTTAACTGAAAAATTGTTTCAACACAATTATACAATATTTTATAGAAACTCCTGTCATCAGTTAACAGATCTTTCACAGCCATGAATATACTGTTTCTATTAACATCTAAACTAACTTTAGTTTTTTTTGTTCTGTTCGTCTTGCCAGTCTCTAGACTCCAGTTGTGACATGGTGTATCTCAAGGAGAGGATCCAGAAGTCACAGGAGGAGCGTGAGAAGAGAGAGGAACGGTTTCTGCAGACACACACACTCCAACAAACAGGTAACCCATTTTGCAGAAGAAAGCGTGAACAAACACACAAACTAACGCTGTTTAGATGTTCCCACTTGCTTCTGATGGTTATCTTGTGCGTTAGATTTAGGTCAAATGGTGTGAAATGTGAGCGTTTGCCAGTCGTCAGCCACACTCAGTGACGTACTCTCCCCATCTCCTTTGCTTTCATTGTGTCTTTTTTTTAGATATGGAAGAAGAGGAGGAGATGATATGCTTCGCAGATGCATCTCGTTTTATCACAGACCCTGACTTTTGCTATCAGGAGTTCGCTCGTAGGGAGGAGGAATTTAGAGTTCAGGTGAGGACAAGGCATTGTGAGGCAGAGTAAATGTGTTTGTGTGTGTTGTGATGCTTTATGCAATGTCAAGTAGAAATACTTGTTTCTGGTTGACTCACAGGTGTCTGTTAAAACTGTATAGTAATCTTTTAATCTTGTTTGTCTCTATTATAACGCAACATGTGTCCTAAGCAACCAAATGTTTTTCAATAAAGTGTGCTTTATGATTTCTTACCAGCAGTTAATCTAATCAACAGTAAAGTGATATAATCCCCTCTTATCTATATAACATCTTATCTCAAGCTGCTATTTAAATGGACAATTTCCAAACCGTAACTGCAGCACAGTTGGAAATAGTGTCTGTCCACGTCCATAGTTTTTTGTTTTTGTTTTTTTAAACATAATTACAGTACATTTGTTGTGTTTATGTTTGTTGTGAGATCTGTCAAAGATCGGTGGGGCTCACTTTATGAATGTGTTGACTCTGGCAGGACTACTCATGGGAGGACCACGGCTTCTCCTTAATCAACAGATTGTATTCGGACATCGGGCATCTGTTGGACGACCGATTCAGGAGTGTGACCACCCTTCCCTCATTGCACAGCCCCGACCTGAAAAGGGCGATCTGGAATTACATCCATTGTGTGTTAGGAATACGGTGAGACTGACACTGCTGTTTATGCCCTGGCTAACAATAAAAACATCCCTGTTCACTCATAGAAAGACTAATTTTTTGTGTCTAATAGATGACAGTATGTTTGTTTGTGGTTACAGCTATGATGATTATGATTACGGAGAAGTGAACCAGTTGCTGGAGCGGGACTTGAAGCTGTACATCAAGGCTGTGGCTTGTTATCCTGACGCCACCAAAACGTCAGTGTGTCCGCTGAGTTGGGCACCACTTAAAACCTCAGAACGGGTAAGAGGGCTTTTCACAGACGTATTAAAACTAAAAGTTCAGCATTTAGGGAAATACCTGAATCGCTTTCTTGGTGAGAGTGGAATTGATACCGCTGTGACGTTTGTGTTGAACCTAAAGCTGGATTTTTACCTGACCAAGTTTTCATTTATAGTTGAAAGTCTGTCTTCACCTTAGACGTGTTGTAAGGTCCTATTATGCTTTATATTTCCTCCACTAAATTTTTACACTCTTTGTTGAGGGTCATTGAGGACACACACACATTTATAGAGTTGCTGTCACACCCAAAACATTATTTCACTGTGAGTCCTCACTGAGTAGGACATTGCTGTGGTGCAGCAGCTGCATTTACATTGATTCATTCAGACGCAGCACAGATCTCGCTGAGCAGAGGTTTGCAGTGTAAGCACTGTGTTTAATGAATGTAACTGAAAAGTACAACATAGAAGAGTAGAATATGTTTCTACTTTTTTATGCTTACTTTAGGATTTCTGGGCTTTATTGGATACAAGATTGTATCATTTTCAAATTAAGAGTGCAAATACATGATTTAGTGTCTGTGGGCAGGGACTGTGCACAGCTGGAGACTAAACACCAGCAGCCTTCTGTCAGCAAGTTAGTCGGTCACTGTGGCTGTTTAGCCGGGCAGGTTGTGAAGACAGTCCCCCTAACAGAGGGGTGAGCAGTTAAAGACATCGTTAGTCTGTTTCTGTGTACTGTGTTGTTGGTTTTGGTGTTTGTTTGGAGATCGGTGGGTTTCCAGAGCAGCTAATGTTGGTGCTGCTGGCTAATGATAGAGGTGCCGGAGTGGACGTGCGCAGTGCGACTGGTGCTTGTTTGGGTTTTGTTCACAGATCAGTGTATCTCCAGAGCGTCTAATTCTAGTGCTGCTGGCCAGTGTTAGTGCGGCTGCAGCTGGCGATCATTAGCCGAGCAGCTAATCCATGCTAGTGTTAGTGGTGCCGTGGGTGCTGGGCACGGCACATGGTGGCCAGTGCTAGGGCAGGTTAGCTGGTACAGTTAACTTGAGAGGGTGGGAGGGGTGCTGTAGTTGTAGGAGCATGTCTGTACAGGGACCAGCTAGCAGTGAATTGATGATTTTACACTTTTGGTTTTTGTACATATTAAAATAATGAGACGCAGTATAAGATTAATTAGTGTTAGAGCAGCTGTTGGGTTTATTGTGTTTCAGTTTGTTATCACTTGGTTCCTTATGCTAAGCTAAGTAGCATTGTTTTAAACTGGCAAACATCAGAGTGGCAACTCATCTAAATCTGAGCAAGAAAGCGACTAAGCACATCCTGCAAAATTCCTTGAACTGCCCACTCAACATATCTAAAGCAATCACACAACGTCAAATGTTTCTTCTACACCACTGAGAACCAGAGTGTGATTGTTTTTTTCTTCTCCTTTCTCCTCCCACAGGTACATGTGAATTTACTAATCATGGAGGCCCGGCTGCAGGCGGAGCTGCTATACGCTCTGAGAGCCATCACTCAGTACATGATCGCCTAAGTGTTTGGAGAGACACAAAGTCAAAAACTCTCCGCCGGTACAGAGAGACGCAGAGACACGAAGGATAACGAAATATCAGCAGCAGACAGTGAAGTGGGATGAGAGCGGCACTTTTAAGGACAGAGTTTCATCGTTTTGTAGCTGAACCTCATGAATGTTCTTTTCTTTTTCTGAGATTTAATGTATTTAAACCATAGTGTGCCACAACACCCCCATCCTCGCCCCTTTCTGCAGATCCTCTTGTTGTGAAGTCCTCTTATCGAACTCAAAGGTTATGTGCAATTATTTCTAGAGTTGTTTTAATTTTTACTGATTTTGTGTTCCAGCTCAGTCTGTGATAAACTGCTTGGCTGTAGCAGTGTGTTACAGTGGCCAATATTCTCCTATAGTTAGTCTCCTTTTGTATTAACTCAGCTTTCCCAAAATACATTTTGTACAAGTTGAATGAATGTTAATGGAGACCTTGGCCTTTAGACTTTTGTTAGTTTGTTCTTTGGACAATCTTATTCAGTGTTGAGAGAGAGCGTTAAGAGAACGGTGAAGGATGATCTCCCTAACATTTCGTATTAATGCTGGTCAAGAACAAACACAACAGTGACACAGCTGGACGTTATCACATCACTATAGTTTCTTTTAATAAGCACTTTTTAAAACTTTATATATTTATAATGCAAGGTTCCTCATTAGTAGACATTGAGGCGCACTGTGTGTGGGTCTGACACCTTCCTCTCCATTATACGACGGTTAACAAACATTTTTAAAATGTTTGTCCTCAGACTTTGCTTTTGTGTTCACACCCAAATTTCTCTGAAGTTTCTTCTTAATCCAAAAATATTTCAGTGGATTATGGAAAGGGTTTTGATGTCAGTGACGTTAATGCAAGACTCACACGATTAGAAACTAGTAACTGAAGAGGTCAGTGAGCTGTTTCCTACAGTGAACGTTAAGCTGAGCCATTTGCAAGATGATTTTGTGTTTTTTGTACTGACGCGCTTCAGAAACGATCAAATCAGAGGGTGAATTTCAGACCAAAGGTCTGGCAATGAATTGGAAGAAATGCCCTGAAGTAGATGCACTGTTCGTGAGTTGGGTTTGGGTTCAGAAATTTGCTCATAGCTTTCTGTTAAAGCTGCATCAAAGCCGATTATCAAATTAAAATCCACAGTACAGTTTTCAGAGCAGAACAGTGTGGAAACTGGAAACTTGTATCTTTTTGTCTTTTTTAATTTTTACAGTTTTTGTAAACTTTTTGTTTGTTTCTTGGTGTGACTGTAGGACCTGCTTGTTGTGCTACAGCCCGGGTAGATGTAGAGGTGTGACAGACTGTTTAGTTATTAGGCGTAGATGTAGGAAAAGCAACAGAAGTGCATATCAACAAAAGCAAAGCGCTGTTAACACAGGTGCCTTCAGGCTCGGAGTGGAGTACTGCTGAGGTGTAGGGTTGCGACTACAGGAGACTGAATGTGGGCTTTGGGTGCAGCTGGGAAACTCCTCCACCTGACAACCTGAAACTTGTGGCGTCTCCCGTGTGGATGGGAACTGTCTTTTCTTGGTGTTGGTCAACACCATTTCTGATGAAGTGTTTTCCATCAGACACCTTCTATGAGTCAGAATGAGCCTTTGACGCAGATGTTAAATGTTCAACTTAAGCAGATAAAAAAAAAATGGACGGTTATCTAAAAAGACAAATGTAAAAAAAAAAAAAAAAAAAGATTTAAAAAGTTTTTTGAAAATGTGAAGAATGTTTTCTATAAAGATGCTGTATAAAAATAACTACAGTCTACTGTTTTCTGTGTGTTGAGTTTGTCTGGTGGCCTTATGGAACCTGGTTTTACTGTTGTAACCAGAAATCTTTTTTTATTAGGTAAGAGATGCTTCCTGCCTACGTGACGGTGGGTAGAACCCACTGTGCATAAGTCTATTTGAATTCACTTGAAGAAAACAATCCTTCCAAATTACAAATGAAATGGATATTCTTTTAGTTTTAATGCAAAATTACCTCTTTTCATTAATATCCTGCCACTGCAATGCTAAAAGAGAATTTAATAATTATTCACTTAAACTTTGGAAAATATCCATCTGATTCAATTACCTCTGGCTGCTGAATCCTTTTTTAGCTTTAGATACAACAGTGAATGTAAACTTATCCTTTTATATTCTATAAGTGTCCATTTATTAAATCAAATAAACAGTATCTTTTGTAACAATCCCTGATAGACTCACCTTCCAAGCAGCTTTTTCAGTTATTAGTAAATAACAATCTGTCTATTCAATTACATTTTCAATTCTGTTTATTTTTATAGCACCAAATCAGAACAAAAGTCTTCTCACGGCACTTTACAATGCACCTTACAACTAAATAATAAGGAAACCCCAACAAATCCCCCTTGAGCAGCACTAGGCAACAGCGGAGAGGAAAAACTCCCTTTTTAAGGAAGGAAGAAACCTCCAGCAGAACCAGGCTCAAGGTGGGCGGTCATCTGCCTCAACTGGTTTGCATTAGTGGAAAGAGAGAGAAAAGAACAGCAGGTCTCAAAACAATAACAACACTTGGCAGGTAGGATGGGACAGGAGCTGAACACTGGTAAAACCGCTGCTGTCAATGAAGAGATGGTTCAGAGTCACCTGGACCACCTCTAACTATAAGCTTTATTGAAAAGGAAGGTTTTAGAGAGTAGATTGTAATTAACAGATTCCCATAATTAGATTTAGTGGTAATTACCTTTAGATACATTTACCAATATAGAACATTTTGTAAAGGATCACCCGAAAAGTTTGAGAAAATGTGATTCCTAGTGTGTCCAATGAGATTCTGGTTCTAAATCGCTATAATTTACTACATTTTACCTTCAGTTTTCTATTGAAGGGAAGCCTCCACAGAGCAGGGCGAAGGTGTCACAGTCCACAATCAATCAGCAGCAACAATCAGAAAGTCAGGTTGGAATTAGCAGAAAACTGAAACAGTTTTATGAAATGATGGGACCAAAATTAACTTCATATTCATCTTCTGACATTAAATGTCTCCAGTGTAGAACAAACAACTGAATCGGCCTTGCTGCTTCAAAACAGTCACTGTGTATATGTTTCATCTGATTCGAGTATCATGTATCATGTTAACCATGATGAAAATTGAGCTAAATTAACTGTACACATTAGTACACAGATGATTTGCTGTGGCGACCCCTATAGGGGGCTGAAAGAAGTCCATTTATCTGCTACTGTACATGGATAATAAATGTTTGTATAACTTAACAGCACCTCTCTGTGGCTGACCTGCAGAACTGTCTCACATATAAAGCATCAGAGGACGACTGTCCACCAACAAGCCAGACAACGTGGGTTAAATCGTTTATTGAATTTATTTCTTCTGTTCAGAAAAGTTTGTCACCTCTGGCTGACTTTACAATCTGTAAAGAAAGTACTAGACTGAAGGGGCAAAGAAGAAAAAAAATATATCAACAATCAAAAATCATAAAACATAATTGGCTTATGCACAACTCATCGATCCCTGGCCTCCCCACCCTCCCCTAACGAAAAATAAAAAATGAAACCTCACCAGATACTAAATATTAGATCAACTGGGCCAACTTTAAGTTTAAAAGCAAAAATACGGGTACTATTTGCTACTTAAACAAAACTGAAGAAAAAGTTGATAATTGTGATTACATATAAGGGGAGAAACAAGGGAATTAATAACACCACACCTTTCAGTTTTTTAAGGGGAAACGGTAAACAAGATACAACAAAGCTCGGTGCAGCGGATTCTCGCAAACCAACAACCTTCGTCTGCTGCAACCTGTCAACTATCAGCTGTTCATAACATCACCAACACATGACCATTATGAGGCAAGAAAAAAAAAGGGGAGTTTGCTGCATATACATCTTCCTAAAATAATTGTAACGATTTAAACTAAGGAAATCATCAGCAGTTTTAACAAGCTAGTAATTTGTTTCCAGATCTATTTAAGTGACCAGGTTATGGGGGGGGGATTATTAAAAAAAAAAAAACAAAACTTAAAGATGAATACAGAAAATCAAAAAATTTAAAAAGGCCCCGATATGCAACCACTGCGTCATGGCGTACTTCAGGATACATCACAAATCTAGCACCATTTGAATGAAAGAAAAACATCTGTGAGGGGGGAAAAAGAAAACTGTACAAATCAGAGGTTAACACACAGCTACAGTGAAATGATGAATGTTAAGAAAAACTGCAGAGATGTTACTTCGAATCACAAAACTGTTATGAATAATTAAATACAAACACAAAACACAAAATTTTAAAGGGGGCAAAGAAATGAAAGCCCATGTTTCTACAGAATAACCTCATGCTAAATATAGTGTTTTAAATTTGGCCATTTAAACCCAAAGGGAAAGGATAGTATTGCTAATCATGGCTGGAGAACTAGAAAACATTTCTCTAAAAAGGGAAGTCAAATACAAGACCAACTTTTTCCTAAAGACAGAAATGTTTCCAGGAAAACAAAACAAACGTGTTAGTTTCCAGTCTGTCGTGACAGAGAAAACGGTGTGAAATAAATATCACTTCTGCCTTTATCACGTGATCTGATTAGTCTTGTGCAGAACAGTTTTCCTGTTGCTTTTCTTCAGAGTGACCCTGAGAGGTAAAAGGTTGTATTAGTTTGAGATGAGAAAGTGGGACAATAAAAGTTTTCTTTTTTGCCATGCCATGCTTCAGCGCAGCACTTTTTCAATGAATGCAGAAAACAATGAGGCAGACGACTGGGAATATTTAGTCAAAATGGTCAAGTATGGATGTGTTTCTTGTCAGATTTAATGTTGCAGGCGTCTTTTAGCGAAGCTTATGTACACTGAGATACTGTGTCAGGCCCAAGCGCTTGTCTAAATGCCATGCAAATGCAAACATTAGTGTTCCTTTGGTTATGTAAAAAAATCTACATGCATTTCATCCTTTACAAAAATAAAAGTATAGAAAATTACCGTTAAAAATGATCTGAAAATTCTTCCTCCAATGTAAAAAAAACATCACTTGTTATTAGTAATATATTCATATGTATTAATATCTCATTTATTATCTCCATCTAAATTGTATATTAAAACTATAATCAAATAAATTCTTTTTTTTTTATACGTCTCACACAGTGAATTAATTTGTTGAACGTTAGTACTGAATAATTAAAGTGGGAGGACGTCCTGACATGAAGCACCCACACCCGCCGTCACCCCCCCACCCCCCGACAAATTATCAGGAAAATGTTAAATAACAAAACCCTTCAAGAAGACATTTTTCAAATTTCCTTCAAGATCACATTTTGTTCTCCTGATAAATCTGCATAGTGTGCTGTACATGTGCAACACGTACGTCGTGTGTTTTCTCTCACAGGATTTAAACTCTTTTAATGAAATGGTACAACCCTAACGTTTTCTCTTAGTTTGGGGTCCCTGTGTCGCAGGAAACCTAAGTGCTTTGAAAATGCACAGGCTTGAAGAAAAGAAAAAAGGAAGGAAAAAAAAAATCATCGACCATTTGACCAGTTGAGGCATATTACTGTCTAAGACAATATAATACTCTGCCAACTAATCACTTGTTGGCAAATAAATTTACACTTGAATGCCCCGGTTATAAAGTCACAAATCACATTTCTTCATTTTGTTAGTTTAACTGCACGTCAGAGTTAAAATAAACTCTGACATTAACACACTGAACTGGAGTCGAAAATGCCAAACTGCAAATACATACCCACTTAACTTTTGAATCACCAAATATAACTGGAGAAAGAAATGCATCATCTTCTACCTTTCTTTTTTTTCTCTAAAGTGAGAAATTTAAATCGTACACTTAATCGAAGTCCAGGTACACAGCTGGGCAAGATGTGTGGCCAACGGTGAGACAAACGTTTTAAACCTCTAGTCGTCCAGTCTTTATCGCCTCACTCAGAACGTTCCGTTTTCACCGACTCCTATGATGAAACTTTTCCTCTTGAGGAAGATGCAGCAAAGTCAGTGCACCTCGTTGAGACCATCAGTCATGCTGGGAAAACTGGCCTTTTCTCCGCAAACACACAGTCCACTGAGGCTAGCATAGCAGAGCCTCCGAGAGCAGGGGTACCGTATCGACCCTAAAGCTATCCTGGTGTAACATCACTGAAGTATCAGCTCCCACCGTAGGGGAGAAAGATCTGTCTCTTCACTCTAAAAACTTATGTCACGTCTTTAAAAATCATCAGACTAAAAGAAAAAATGGCCAGCAGCCAAGTTGTTGTAAATGTTGTTGTTATCTTTAAAAAAGGGAAAGAACTGTGCATAGTAGCCTGAATCTGCTCCTTGTCCTCTGCATGTCTTGGCACGTGACATGACCGAGGTCTGGTGTTGCCTCTGAAGTCCAGGAGAAGAGTTGAATTTGAAAACTGTCCAGCAGGGAGGAGGACTGCACCTGTTGTTGTGTAATTCTTAGAGGTTATCGTGATTGGTTATCAGTTTCTGCAAGACAAGATGATTAAAAAGTTATCGATGGCAGCGTCATAACTTAAGATGTCATAAAAAGACTCATCTAATCAAAACCACTGCGATTTAGTTGAGCAACAGAAAACTAAACAGTCTACAACATAAACACTCTTAGATGATGTCTTTTTTATGATTAACCCAACATGACGTCTATAAACAGCTTATTTTGTCAGAATTTTAAGAAATAAATTTTGTGTGACTCAATTAATCCGTTAAAGGACACTCAACCCTGAATCTGTTAATCGTTTGAGCCGTTATCTGAGACCAAATGACAAATATTGTCTGGTCGTTTGCTATTTTCTATATTTTATTTAACTATAAATTAAGGAACATTTTCTTACATTCTACACACTTGACTTTACATTTCCAGAACCTTACCTGGCTAGAGTACTGGTGTGGTCGGCTCCGGACTTAACTGGGGACCCAGTTGTGAGCGGAGCCCTGTGTGGTGGCCGGGCCTGTGTAGCCTTGGGCACCTGGCAGTATGGGGTCGAAGTTGAAATCGATGCCGTCTCCGTCCATGAGGTCACTGTTGATGATGTAGTCGACGTCACAATCCAGGTTTTCAGTGAACATGTCTATGTCTAAATCTGTGGGCAGCCGGTCCTGACCCGTGGTGAAGCAGGATGGAGCTGGGAACTGACCCATCGCCTGCAGACCCGTGCTGGGATTGGCTGAGCTGATGCCGCGATGCGCACCCACCGCCGGCACTGTGCCGTGCTGGACTTTGACACTGGAGAGCTGTGGCGGGTCCTGAGACATACCTGAGAGGATCATCCCCAACTCCATCTGCGAGTGGTGCTGGTGTTGTGGTTGTGGCTGCTGCTGGTGCGGCTGGTGGTGGAGGTGGTGCTGCTGTGGCTGCATCTGAGCCTGCAGCGCCATGGGGGCCACCGTGTTTGGCTCCAGGCCTTTACCCAGAAGCAGCTGATTGGGTTTGGGCCTCACGCCCACTACGGATGTGCTCAAACCCATCAGGCCTACACCTCCAGGACTGGGCATGAGTGGGTCCACCTGGGTCATAAGGACGTCAGTTGGAGGAGGGGAGTCAGAGGTGAGCAGTGCCTCCAGGCTGGAGGGTACGTGGGTGTTGTAGTGTCCGCTGCCACGAGAGCCAGAACTGGACATTGGGTTGAAGAGGGAGTTGCTGAAGGTGGATTCTTTGCTGCTGGGTCCACACTGAGAGACGGAAGTCTGGGTCCCGTTGTGAGTGGGGGCCTGCGGGAGGCTGGATGGTTGCAGCTGATGGAAGGAGGAGAAGCTGGAGCCACGAGGCAGCAGCGTGGAGGCAGACGGCAATGGAGTGGGGGGTGCTGATGGGGCTGTGCTAGGACTGGCCCCTCCCTGGGACCCGGTCATCAACGTCAGGCCGTCGATCAGATCCAGCTCCTCCATGAGGGTCTCGGTAAGGGTGGGGGTCAAGCTGCTGCTAGTGTATCTTCCCAGGAGCCCATCCTCAGGCAGGTTGTCATCGTCCTCCTGTCCAGGAGCAATGGGGGACAGACGTCCACTCAGGGTGCTGGCGTTGGAGCTTGTGCGTGGACGGAAGGTGGTCCACATGTCGCTGTCGTCCATGCTGCCGCGGGACGAGGGGCTGCTGTTGTTAACGCCCCACTTGGAAAACTGTTGGGACGAATTAGGGCTGTCTGCACCC
>OMLM01011162.1:31759-44953 GCA_900302695.1 Helostoma temminkii | reverse complement strand
AACCACCAGATCCTATCCATACTTTATGACTTGGGCATCTCTGGAACAGCTCTGGCTTTGTTCTTACTTATCTGGTCAAACCTTTAAGGTATCCTGGCAGGGGCACGTTTCCAACTCTCACAGCCTCTCCACCGGTGTGCCACAGGGCTCAGTTCTTGGTCCTCTTCTTTTTTCAATCTATACTACATCTCTGGGTTCTATCATCCGTTCACATGGCTTTTCTTATCATTGCTAATGACACACAACTCTTCCTGTCTTTTGCACCAGATGACTGTCTCATCACACATCACTGGCTGTTTGTCTGACATCTCCGCCTGGATCACCAGACCTGACCTGTCTGGTGTGTTCCTCAGTCATGATGTTGTTTGTTCACTAATGTTCTCTAACAAACCTCTGAGGCTTCACAGAACAGCTGTATTTATACTGAGACTGAGAGACACACAGGTGGACTCTGTTTATTAAGTAGGTGACTTCTGAAGGCAGCTGGGTGACCTGGCTTTTATTTAGGGATATCAGAGTAAAGGGGCTGCATGCATATGGATACCACACCTTTCAGATTTTTATTTGTAAAAAATCATTTTCCTTGTACTTTACAATTATGAGATACTTTGTGTTGGTCTATCACATAAAATCCTGATAAAATACATTTAAGTTTGTGGTTGTAAACTGACAAAATGTGGAAAAGTTCAATACTTTACTCTTTACTTTACTCTACTCAGTCCTTTACTGTGGACTGAACTGTCTGAGAATCTTAAACTTGTAGATTCTGTGTCGCCCTTTAAGTCACTTGTTTTTAGTGAGTCTTTCTATTAAATAGTTGATTTACGGATTTATTTCGATGTATTTGTGTTGGTTTGTAATCTCTGTTTTACAAACTGTCCCTGTTTTCGCCATTTCTTGTAAAGTTCTCTGTCGAGTGCTCCACAGAGAAAACACGTTATTATCATAACATACAGGTTCACACATGTTCACACAGCGATTGTCTGTATGTTGTTGGTGTGAGTGTAATGTGCCTTCATGGCATCAATGAAGTTACCTCATCCTAATGAGAAACGAAACAATCACAAGTCTTCACTCCATCAGACTGCGCTGTCCCTGTCAGAGGTTATGCATCTGCATCTATGACTCATCTGACCACAGTGTGTGTGAGTGTGTGTGAGGTGAAGGCAGGAAGCTGAGGTACAGCTGGAAGTGAAAGCATCTGGTTTTCAGCCCACCACAGAAATGATTCTACCACCAGCAAACCCTCACATCCTACAGTAATGTCAGTATTAGCTTTTTGATGTATTATTATAACTGGGCAAACAAAATATGAAGAATATATAATATTTTCTCAAAACCATAAAAACGTCCCTGTGTTTCTACTCTACATGGTGCAGTCCAATGTCCCCCAACATAAAGAGTCTTGGAATGTCCCACATCCTGTTTGACAGTCTGGACCTGGAACCTGTTGATAAAACAGTGAATGTGATCATTTTAGCATCAGAGGAGCAGGAGGCTGAGGAGAGGTGATGATCAGTGAGCAGCAGCTTCAGGACCAGTCTGAAGTGATTCTCATGGAAAACATGATGAAGGTCCTGAAGCTGCAAAGCAGCTCCAGACAATACAAGTAATACAGTACAAGTACCTCTAATTATTAGTATTTAAATAAAGTAAATGTAAAAAGTTTCTTTTTGCATTTTTGTGTCTGATGACCGAAGCAAAAACACGAAGCATGAAACAGGAAGAGAACTAAACATCTTTATTGTAGCAGAAAAGCAAAAATACGTTTAGTCACAGTCAAAATACTTTTTACTAAACACAGCTCATCACTTCCTGATATGATTAATGTGTCACATGTCCAACCTGTAAAGAGAGAAACATTTCACTCAGTCACTGACTGTTACACAATTTAAAAACTAGGAAACGTAACAAACATCACCTTTCAAGCTAAATAGCAAATTCCCTATTTTTAATTTTTAATTTCTATTTTTTATTTTTTATTATAATGTTCTGCTACAGTGACATTAAAGGATGTTAGTGTTAGAGTTTGTTCCCTGAGGGATGTCGATACGTCTGATACATAATTATATCCAGTTACATACATCCATAACCTGGTCAGTTTCACTGTTCAAGAGACATAAAGACACAACTGTTCACTCCTGCTTTATCATATGAATATAATCACGTCCTATATAAGGAACCTATATAATAAAAGCACAGGTGGAGCGGCAGGTGGGATCCAGGATGCTACATGACGGAGCAGGTGAAGCCGCAGCAGTCTTTCAGCAGCGCGACTCCAGTTCTGCTGATGAACGCTGCTGATGTCTGCTGCGATCTGGACGAAGCCAAAGCACCTGATGGTGAAGGAGACACTGAAGTTTTATTGACCAGCGCACGTTCACGTGATGTTGAGTTTGTGTAATGAGAGGGAGGAAGTGACTTCACGGCTGAAACCGAACTGGTCATCCAGCATCTGCATCTCAGTAACATTTGGAAGAGTCTGAAATATCATTAGAGACGATCTGATGCACTGCAGCTGAATAAAACAATAGACTCAGCTCCATCAGACATCAACACAAACCAGTGACTGTTACCAGAACCAGTTGTGAAGCAGTGTCACCAGTTCGACACAAACACTAAAGCAGCTGGTTGGATTTATTCTCAACATCCTCTGAATGACATTTCATTTTATTCGTCACATTTCGACTTTAATTTCAAAATAATATTTGACTTGTATTGAATTCTTGGTATTTTATTATTTTATACTCAACATCTGAACTTTTTTCTAAAAGATTTAAATGTATTTACTACGTTTTAACATTGTTCACAAAGCAAAAGGGAAATCTTCTTCATCACATCATCATCCTCAGTGTCCTGAGTGGAGGGACGTGTCAACTGCAACCTTGGATTTCTTTTTAAGTGGAACAGGGAGACTCACCTTTAGCAGCCAGAGCTTTAGGCAGTTTTGATTGTAAGAAAGCTGCCATTTCTCTGTCTTCTTCTCTTTCCCTGTGGAGGAGAAAATATCGTTTTATCTTCATCTAGTCCTGGATTTTTGAAATTTCATTAAACCTCGTCAAAAGTCACACTGGGTGTATCTGAGAGGAATCTGGACCAGAGGCAAATCATCCGCATCAATTTCATTTCCACACTGAATAATGAAGGAACACGGCCTCGCGTCTTTCTGAGACTAATCAAATGTCACTCACAGATAACAGCTGTCTGTCAATCTGTGGTGACAGCTAATCCAGCTCCACAGACACTCTGAGGAACGGAGGACATGCTATTAGTGCTCAGTTTATGTGGAATATTGAGACCAGATCAGACGACATTTTAAAAACGCACAACACAAACAGCTCAATATGTCACAAAAGAGCAACTGTGAAGTTTAGAGTCCACAAACATGGATGATGCCTGACTTTCACAAATCTGTGTGTTGTTGTTTTCAGCTGCTTTTTCTGTTCGGTCAGGTCAGGGGATAAACGTGGACAGGTCACAGTTTTCATCCAGAGAGGTTATAGTTCCCGACCTTTAGTTTCATACCTTTTTTAATGTAGTATCATTTATAAATGTTGACGTGCAGTACAGTTGGACTCTATGAACTGATACAGTCCTGGCTCAGCCCTGCTGACTGCTAGCTTGTAAGCTAATAATCCAAGAACTGATGCTAATGTCCCAGTTAAAAATCATCAGACTGAGGATGTTATGATGAACGTGGAACAACTACACTAATTTGTAGTTGGAGTGACGGCAACATAAAGTAGTTAATTTCCATCTTGGCAGAGAGATGAGTCCAAAGTGCTGCAGTAGCAGGCAGGTAACATCTGTAACAGGGTCAGGGTCAGTTTAAAGTTTAAACTGAGTAAACTTTACTGTACGTTTTATCATGAAATGACCGAGCGACTTCACCTCAGCCTCTCAAACTCCACGTCGTCCACGAGGAAGTCTCTGGTCTCCACCAGCTTGTTGATCTGGACCAGCAGCTCCTGCTCTCTGTCCCTGTCCTCCTTCGACTTGTCCTTGTCTGTTTGAAAAACAGGCAAAAGACTTAATCAGCAACACAACTGAGGACTTATTTAATAAGCAGTTATATAAAAAAATCCTGTTTACTTACAGGCTGATAACAACAATAACAATAATAATAATTATATTTATAAAAGTTATAATAGTTAAAATAAAGGAAAAGATAAATACACAAAAGTAATAAATAAATGCATAAAATAATAACATAAAAAACCAACAACATCACTCAGAGTGATTTTAACAAAGACATAGAACTGAACACTCACTCCTCAGCCTCAGTGCCTGAACTGTGAATTCTCAGTTATGGTGAAGGTACATACTGGGGTTAAAAGTCTACAATGTAGACTGGAGCCAGAAGTAATTAGATCTTAAAACCAAATCTAAAACAGACTGGAAGCTAAAATATTACAGCATTTATACAGAAAATTATTTCGGACTGAGAATTGACTCTCGCGATACGCCTCAGAAAAGAGGACCTAAAATAATTTATAGGAAGACATAACTTCCTGTCAGACACGTAAGAAGAAAACCACTTAAGAGCAACTGCTGATACACTCAGTGCTCCAGTCTGTGTGGAAGAATCCCCTGATCAAGTGTGTCAGTGTCTGCACTGAAATGCAGCAGCACAAACTGAGCACAAGTCAGAGTCAGCAGACATTAAAGATCGTTGGAAACATCCAACAAGGTGGAAACCAGACTGAAACCTTAGTTTTCTCTAAAACCTTAGAAATAAAAGGTAATTTAAAGAAAGTGACCTAAAAGAGTAAAACCTGGTGGTGATCAGAGACATACATAGATGTAGCGTCCCTTTATAATTTACCTGGAACTGAGACAAGTTTCTGCAGCTCCTTCTTCAGCCTCGTGATTTCTTTGCAGAGCTGGATGTCGTCCATCCTGAGAGGAAAACAAGCTGTGATACAACTATGGATGGATATAGTGTAACTTTACATAAAACAGCAGCAGGTGTGAGACTGTGAGACCGCTCTTATCCAACAGAAACACAGTGTCCTCAGGTGGCTGCCAGGACTGAGAGTCTATTAGCAGCTGCTCCCTGTAGATGAATCACACCTGACAATATCAGTGTGAGGCTGAGCTTTTGTTAGAGTGACAGCCGAACACTCTGAGCTGTTGGTCTAATAAAACAGAGTTCAGTGTGTTTCAGCTGTGAACGCATGTGAACAAGCTGCAGTACAAACCTGACAGAGCAGGTCTGGTGATGCTCAGTTCCACATTTCACTAACCAAAGTAGTAAAACTGTTTTTAAATTTATGCTTTTACGAGTTTGTCCGAATACTTTGTAGCCTCTGACATTAGAAGTCTACGTACAGTCTTCAGCCCTTTGAAAATTTGAGGAATCAGGTCCAGACTTCATCCAGAGTTCCTCTTTCACAGGAGTCGTCGGTGTCACACGTGTTCTCACTTGGGGAAACTGATAAACTTTTTGTCGAGTTTTGTGTCATGTATAAAAGAAGAGTGAGAGAAGAGCGACACAGGAAGCATGTACATACTCGCACACTGTGAATTTCCCGACAATGACCTCCTGTATGTGCACGTGGAGCCGCCAGAGTAACATCTGTTCAACATCCAGGTTGACTGACTGTTCTCACATTCAGCTCAGGTCAAACTAAACTAAACACGGCTGCACCATTAAACTTTCTTTTAACAAACATTTACTAGATACAGACTGTACTCAGCCACAGCCGCTTGTTCATCTCATTATATCTTCATTCATACATTCATGTCCCAGAAATGATTTTCTACATCTCAACAATCATTTGACAACATGCACCTGAAGGTGTTTCCTGAGTCCTCATAGACTCGTCCAACTGTCCGGACTCAGAAACGACCTGTTCTGCTGCACAGAATCCGTTTCTGTCATCACTTTCTCAAGTGGTGCAGTTTTTGACACCGTGTGGTTTTGAGAATCACCAGCAGTGAATGCTGCTGCCAGTGGTGCTGTGACACTTTATCCATCACATACATATAATAAACTGCAAAAGTCATAACTGCTGTCATTTCCTTCAAAAAGAAGCTAAAACTCTCACAAATACAGAAACTCTCTTATGACAGTCAGACCATTTCAGCAGTTTCAGTTTATTACCTGTGAAACTGATTAAAAATACAGAGCAAAGCTGCCTGACCTGTTTTAATTCAGCGTAACTGCACTTTATTAACATCTACATCTCAGTGAGGCTCAAACTTACAGACAAGTAAGTTTATAGAAGCAGAAATCCTTTTAAAGGCCGGACTGAAGTATTTAAATGGAATCTTACATGTATCTCAGCTCGGACTCTCTCCGAACGAGGATGTCTCGTATCCGCTCGATTTTGAACAGCTCTCCTTCGATGTCTTCAATCGTAACTGTGGAGTCGGCCATCGAGACGACATCTGCTGCTGAAAGACAAAGACAGAAACACGTTGACTTAATGAGCGTGGCTCTGAAATTCAGACAGTAATAATAGAGATTTACATTTAATTCAAGCTTCAATCAGTTGGTACAGAAAGCGAAAGCCTTGATGTTAAGTGACTTAAAGCTGCTATAACTAAGATTTTACACATTCTCTAAGATGTTAGGTGTAAATAGGAGCAGACATCAGCTGTTCTGTTGTTCACTGAAACCCTCCACCTAGTGCACCTTAGAAAAACAGAGCTTAATAAAAACAAAGCTTGAGTTTTAATTCCAAATGAACAGTGGAGGAGTCAGTGCAGCCTAAGCTTCGCTGCAGTCGTTAGCCTCTGGACGGCTGTGGACACCTCATGCAGCTCACTCAGGTAATGTCCACGTGTTCAGGGCTCCAGTGCATTTCTGAAAGCAGCTGCATCTGAAAACATCTGAAATTAATTAATTAATGTCCCACTAACATTAAAAAACATCCTCATGCTGTGTCTCTGACACTAAATTATTTTATTTCACTCATTTTATCCAGTAAATCATCTTTTTTACTCCATTACATTTATTTGAAACTAACTGACATTATGCATTACTTAACTATAAAATACTGAATCTAAAAGTGGCTAAACAAATTAAAGTGAGAACATGATATATGACTTAATATTCACAGAGTAAGTCAGTTTTCCTGCTAATACATTAGTACTGTAAAAACCAGACTCATTTAAAATGCTATTAACTGGCTATAAACAACTTTCTCGATGGGTCTAAAAGTAGCAAGAACATGTGGATGTGGCCCAGGTTTCTCGATAAAAGGTTGAACTATGGCATGTTGAACATTTTTGGGGACCACCCCAGAGGTTAGACTGCCATTAATAATGGAGAGAACAGAGGGTCCTACAGTAATAAAAACCTCACGAGGTGAACCCGACGGCTTCAAATGACCAACAATCTCCTGAAGCTGAGAGAAGGTGACAGGCTCAAACTGATGACAGACAGCAGAGCAGGAAGGAGGGACTGATGGGGCCTTAGGTTTGGGCCCTTGCCATAGAGGTCCCAAAAACAGACAGTCATTAAGAATTTTACCAATGGACTGAAACAACACACAGGGTTTGTGACAGTTAGAAATAATAATGATATAATAATAATTTCCTTTTAGCATCTTTTACTGTAACGATGCAAACACTTCTAGAACTGAGAGCTAATTTCTCTCCATGTCTGTGCAGACGGAACGACCGTGTTTGTCAGATACGTCGAGGAAAAATCTGTGGAAAATGGTGAATCGTACACGTTGGTGTTGTTTGATTCCGAATCGTCTCCCACCACCGTCTTGATTTCATTCTCACTCTGCTCCTGCACAGTGGATACTTCCTCCCACTATATTCTTCTAGCATCACTGAATAACTGCACCTCCCCCTCCTCACCCCCACTCCCCTCTGGGAGGATGAGTCATCCAGCAGAACCTGGATTGGCTTTTAATTACCTGACCGGGAGAAAACACATCACAGCCACACACACACTCACTGGATCAGAGGGCAGAGCAGACAAACACACAACCTGCCCTCGTTCACGAGATGAATCCATCAGCCTCTGCACACACACTTTAATTATGAGCAGGTGATTTAAAGTGGTCTGTCAGTTCTTCTTCATGGTTTGTATAGTTTCACAGCTGAGTTTTCTTCCGTCTGTGCTTTGGATAAAACGACTAAATGTTCTCAGTACAATAAAAACGTGGATGATCCAGCTTTTCTTTTCTTTCTGCTCGTTTCCTAAACTGCCATGTCGGGAGCGGAGCCAGCGAAGGTCCCAAACCTTGTGGTTGTTTTCTGGCACCAAACATATTAGTTGATCCTGGACTATTCAGATAAAATCAGCAGTTGATGGCGTTACTTTGGATGTGAACAGATTCTTTGCATCTGGAATCATTGGACTGGGCCGACTGAAGGCTGTGTCAGCTCTTTCAAGGGAAACTGGAAATTCCTGATTGCATGAACATTTTATCTCACTGCCTTGAAGAGACAGAACTAAACAGATTCCAGTGTTTTAATTCTGGAGAGAAAAACATTTATAATTTCTTACACGTATCTAAAGACGACACGACGATTTTTAAAATGGAGCAGTGGTTTGTGAATCTGATTAATAAATTAAACATGAAGAAAACTGATGTTCTCCTGTAGAACAATGTTCACATCTATAACATGTCATAAATGCTGGGGTTTAACAGTCTGAGCCCTCACGGCCCCCAGAGGATGAGGACGCCTAAAATCCTGGTTACGGCCCTGCAGACAAACTTTACCATGATGCTCTGCAGCTTTAAACTCTGCTGAAAGTCAGAATAAACCAGTAACACACACACACACACACACACACACCATGCTGAACTGAAACACAAACTGAAACTCACCTGGCTTCTCCTCCACAGCGTTGCACTGTTCAGATTTTCTCTCTTTCTCCATTGTTGAGTCTGGACAGAAGAGACGTTTGGACTGAAAATGACCACGAAGAAGAAGCGACAGCATCTGATCAGCATCACTGTGTGAGGAGAGGAGCAGAGTGGATCCTCTGAGTCTGCAGGGGTTCTGCTGGGTTCTGCTCCGAGGCGCCACCTGCTGACGGACACGGGCTTCAGCAGCTGTGGACTCAGAGTACTCTGATACACAAGTAAAAGTACCCACAAGTACAGTTAAAATACTCAGTTACAAGAAATTTTACTAATGTGAAAGTATGAAATTACCAAGAAAAGCATTTGTGTAAGAAATTAGGAAATTATTACTCATGCACCAATGTGAGCTGTAATTATGTAATGTAATTATAAGTAATATTACTTTTTACTTATTACTTTAAGTATTTTGACTACTATGTTTGTTTAGACCACATTAAAATGATTCAAATCCTCAGACACCAGAAACTGGAACAATTATTAAACAGTAAATTTTCTTCATGGATGAATCAGCTCAGCTCTACTGTGATTTACTGTTTACAGCATCTATAAAAAGTAACCGCCCCCTTTTATTGACATTATAAGTCAATCATGGTCAATATCAGCTGGTGACTGACAAAACATTTCAGAAAAAAAATACCTTATTAATGAAAACAGGTTTCTACAAAGTAATGTCAGTTAAATAACAATATGTAAAGTGAGATCAGTGTTTGCATTAATATTCACCTCCTTCAGGTCAGTATTTAGTAGATGCACCTTTCAAATTGTCAAATTCAGATCTGCAAATGAATGTGACACACCTGTGTGTGTTGGAGTTCGGGGAGCCACACATCTGTCTGCATGCAGGAGTGTTTGCAGAGACACTTCAGAAGCTTCACACAGAGAAACGAGACTTTTTAAAAGCAGAAAATATTTATTGTCACAGTTGTGTTTTAAACGGAGGAACCTTAGAAGCACTTTGAAACAAACAGAAGTAAAGCAGCTCGACATGACAGTTTTACAGCAGCTGAGTGACGCTGCAGAAGTAACAACACACCACCTTTCAAAGATTCCTTCACCACGTTCAGTTAAAATCCCGTCATATTTTAACTCCCAACTCGAACTTTAACTTGTATGAGATGAAAGTGTTTCCCAAACAGGTCAAACTGGACCATGTGACACCAGGTACAGGATGTTGAGCACCAGCACACAGCTTAGACAAACACTGTGTGACCTGAGTGGCAGCTGTCAGAAGACAAACACAGTCTGGGTGTGGTCCAACAAGACCAGTTCAGAAGAAGGGCGGCTTATTGAAATACAGATTTGTGAAGTTGAACTCTGCAGTAAAGACGGTTAAAAGCAAACAGAAGATCCTTTCAGTGTGGTTCTGAAAGAGTGACAGAGTAAACTCAGCGGTTCCAGTGGTTTAGCCTCTGTCCGTAGTTGTTGTTGCTTCTGTCGTCATTTAGGGCTTTATCCAGCCAGTCTCTCTCCTGCTCGGACTCTGAGTCGCTCGCTTCGCTGGCGTCAGCCGCCAAAAGGCGCGAATAGTTAATCCTGCGTTGGCGAGGGGCTTTGCACTGGAGCAGGGGCAGGAGCACGCACCACAGCATCAGTGCCAGTGCTACTCCTCTGAACAGCCACGGCAGCCCGAACCTCTGCACCACAAACCCCCCGGCGAAGCTCCCCAACCCGCGGCCCAGGTGCAGAGAGAGCGCGCTGAAGACCCTGCTCACGCTCCTCTCGGCGCCTGGCGTGGCGACCTCCTCGCACTGGACCTTCACAGCCCACCAGAGGGCTCCACCGCTGAGGCAACTCAACACCTGAGCAGGCAGCGCAGTCCACGGTCCCCACAGGAAGGAGTAGTAGAAGCACTGCAGGCCCAGACTTGCAGCCCCCACCGTGAGAATCCTTCCTGGGCTGAGCAGTTTGGACATGCGTCCAGCCAGCGGAGGGAAGGCGGCCTGCGAGAGCAGAGCCAAGGCTAGAGACAGTCCCATGTGCAGCTCGTCGCTCCCATGATCCTGCATCTGCCACAGCAGGAAGTTGTCCACGGCTGAGCCCACTATGCCAACCAGCAGGGTGGTGACGGCGCAGAGCAGAGCGCGGGGGGAGCCGCGCACCAGCTGCACAGCTTTCAGGAGCCGGTTGGCTCTGTCCCGCTTCTTGTTGAGGTAAAGAGGGAGGTACGCGGCGACAGGCAGGGTCAGAGCTGCCACAGCAGCGTAGCAGTAGAAATGCGCCGCGCTCCTGGGAGTCCTGTCAGCTAAGAGGCAGTTTAACTGGCTGACCAGCAGCCCCGCACCCCCAACCCCACATGCTGCTCCCAGTAGACCCCACAACCTGGTGCTACCGTAGCGATCCGAAGCATCCGCATAATCGAGGTATTCGTACAAGCCGTCGTCAGCCGTCCAGTCCAGAGGCGCGGACACAAGCTCCCACACGGAGACGACGATAAGTATCAAGAAGAAGAGCTGGTGCTCAGAGTCCATCGTCTTCAGGCTGCTCAGGAAATCAAAGTGCGTCTCCGTTTCCTCCTCGTGTGGCACCTGTGACCTCTTAGTCCTCAGAGGAGCCGCAGGGTGCACGGAAAGGGTTCCGTTTGGTTCTGCAACCACAGAAATGTCATTTTGTGACTGGTCATCGTGTTGAAATGTAGTTTTGTTTGGAGTGGATTCAGTATCCGAACGCGTCTCTACAGGAAAGGTGACACTGGACCAAGTGCTCTGCTGGGATGAAGCTGTGGTTGGTCCAGAGGTATTCTGGACTCCCAGACTCTGGGTTGGACTGGCTCTCAGATCAGACGTGTTACAGGTGGTGGTCTGTGTGGTAACACCCAGAGACGGGACTAACAGCAGAACCACAGCGGCCGCTGCCGAACACACCAGAGAGCCACTGATCACCGCTCGCCTCTTGTTGTAGTGCCTGGAGAGCAGGCTGCTCACGGGGCTCCACACCAGCGTGATGAGGTGTTTGGCCCCCAGGATGATGCCCGTCATCGCCGGAGTCAGGCCCAGCTGCCTGAAGTACAGGGTGAGGAAGGGGAGCAGGCAGGATCTGGAGCAGGCGCACAGGAAGTTAAAGGTGCCGGCCAGAGCGAGGGCGCGGCTGACGTCGATCTGTTTGTTCCTCTTCATCGTCGTTCTGCTGAGCAGCTCTCAGTCGCTGTTAACGAGTTTCACCTGGAACAGAGACATGAAGAATCAGTCCTCAGGACCCCAGTGATTCTGCCATGTGATTATTTTCTTCAACAACCTGCTGATAATTTTGCATTAAACAATGAATTCAGTGATGTGAAGAAATTATACTTAGTTTTGGGTTTAGATTTACTCTGACACAAGATCACATCACTTTCTAGTTAAAAAGTGCAAACACATGTTATAAGGACTTTATATCAGCTCCTCTGACTGAAACAGCCCGTTTATTAATCTTCTCCCCACTTTGTTCTGATTGGTCATCTTACAGGAAGCAGGACTGGAAGGACTGTAACACCAGCGACCTTCCACTTTGCAAGTCAGCTTGTTGATTTGGATATTTAGCCAGGAGCAGATAAGAACACTGCTCAAGGTCTGTTTCTGGCCTGTAACTTGTTGTTTTGTGCTTCTGTCCAAACCTGTCTGGCCCTGTGTCCCCCGTTGCTAAATCATGAATAAACTGTGATTATTAACTACATTTATTAACTACATTTATTGGAAAGCTGAGTTCAGTTTCACTTGCCACATGCAGGCCTGATTACTGCCGGAGCTGCTGAATCAAGAAATCATGCAGGTGCAATATTTAGAAGCTAACAGGCTATCAAGCTAGCGGGCTAACATGCTAACAGGTTAATCGGCTAACGGGCTAATAGACTAACGAGCTAACAGGCTATAAAGCTAGCGGGCTAACATGCTAACAGGTTAATCGGCTAACGGGCTAATAGACTAAAAAGCTAACAGGCTATAAAGCTAGCGGGCTAACAAGCTAACAAGCTAATAATTGCGGAGTCAAGTTCATCTGTGCATCTGGGAGACTGCTGCTAACATTGGTAGTAACCTTCAGTTTCACAATCATAAAACTGTTAATAGTTTCATCTCTTAACTTGACCTGCTGCCGTAAAAGCACAATTTAATAATTAATTTAACTTAGGTTTGACAGTTCAGTATCTTTTAAGTGGCTGCGTTAACTTAAATGAAGAAAAAAAAAAGAGTTGAGTTAACTCAAGATATAAAATTAACTCGACAGTTTAGTCACATAAACAGTTTTGTGAAGATAAAGCATCAGTTCTTCATTTGAAGCTTTATCTTTAATCATGAAATTTTTTTTCATTCATTATTTCAACAATTATTAAGCACGAACAATGCATGCTGGGAAGTAACCAGGTTATGTTCTTATAATATATAAT
>OMLM01011162.1:0-31739 GCA_900302695.1 Helostoma temminkii | reverse complement strand
ATTATTAATATTAAATTTAACTCTCAGAAGTTAATTCAACTCATCAAGATGAAGAACTTTAAGTCAGACCAACTCATATCTGCTGTTTAGGGTCAGATTAGTAAAACTGATGTTAACATTCATATAAAAGTTTAATTGATTTCATTAAAATCCCGTTTTTTCCAGTGTCTGGCTGTGAACTAGGAGTAACATGAGTGTGTAGAAAAGTACACAGTTCAAAGTAAAACACATTTTACATGTTAAAAACTTAAAAATTAATTATCAATGATTATAAATACAATATAGGAACAGTTTATTTGTTTTAGACGCTTAACGAAATAAAAGCACTTGTTTGTTTGAATCATATCATCACATTGTTTTCATATAGAAAAGCTGAAAACACGTTTGACAGGTAAGTTCATGTATCTCACACCACTATAAGCTACTGATATTCAGTTTTATATGTTTATGGTTAAACACATGTGAAGAGACGCGGGTGTTTTACTGCATTCTCTCTTTATATGAACCTGTTTCTACAGAACCAGAACCAGAACCATCTGGACTAATTCCACACGGAAATAACGCGGAAATAACGTTTTAAAAATGAGCATTTAGCGAAGGAAGTTTTCTGAGCAGGAAGCATCTGATGAAACAAACACGGAACCTGACGTCCAGTGACACCTGTCCCCGCAGGACAAGTCCACGTCACGTCAGGTTTATTAGACAGAAAAAGTTGAGCATCTACCTTTTCACAGATCCTCACACTTTCCTTCCAGTCATTGTCCCACCTGTGATTTCTGCGTTGTGTCCGCGATTCGGTTCGTTCGCGTGTAAAGCGCAGCTCACCTGCAGCGGTGCGGACGGTGCGTGCGCTACTTTACACCTGCGGCCGTTCCCATGGCTACAGCGCCCTCTAGCGGCGCGGATGGCTGCGTGCTGCAGGTAAAATCCTCCTGCACACACCGCGAACACAGCCACATATAATTAGTACTGAAGTCTGATTATTAAAAGGTCAGTTTGGCAGCCTGAAATTAAAATTAATGTTTTTATAAGTTTATTTGTTTATGTTTGTTTAACACACTGTTTTAATTAAAGTGTCCACATTTTAAAAACAGTTTGAAGCTCATCAGGATGAGTAACAGCAACAATACGTTTCCAGCTGGACTTTTTACTGGACAAGGTTCATTTGACAACATTTGTATGAATCATATGTGACACATCAGGCCTCGAATCAACTGTAAATGTATGAGAACGTATTTTATAAGAATATTTCCATTTGATTTTGCTATGAAATAAATTACAGAGACTGATGATACATATGATTATTCTCACACTGAAAGGTGAGGTGAGGTGTGACAGCAGAGGACACGGGACAGAGGTTTTTATTCATAGTATTTAAAGACAATGTTTCTTTGTCCCACTGCGTCTTATTTCGTCTCTGGATCCTGCAGGAGACGTCCAGGTTCATGGCGTCGCACTAGTGTTACTGTAAAGACGCTCAGTGTAGCTCTGCTCAGATTCACATGAACTTTATGTTGTATCTTAATTAACTTGTGTACAAATGATCTTTATTATAAAACATGACAGAATGATCTTCATGACCCCATGAATTAACACTAAAGACTTAAAAACTTTATAGTAACGTTTGGACTCACTGAGCTTTCTGTTGGGGTTGGACAAAATAACAGAATCAGCTTAATATCAGCTTCATGTAGCGAGTGTTCGCTCAGTGTTCCTAATAAACTGACCACTGACCGTCTACGCCACCACAGTGACACAGCAGAGGTTGTCGAGCACTACCAAAATAAGAGTCTCCTTAGAGCTGAACTTAACAAAAGCTGGTGTTAAATAGAACCCAGTAGAAACGTTTCTAGTGGAGCAGCCTCAGGTCGCCGTGGACACTTCAGGTCCCTCAGGACGTCTCACCACTGAAGGTGCTGATGGGCAGAGACAGGACTGTGTCCAGGTACTGGCTGAGCGGAGACGTGTTTCTTGGGTACGAGCACGGAGACACTTCTATCCTGTACAAGAGAGGAAGTACTCAGTACTGTAATCTGTAATATACTCAGTACTGTAATCTGTAATATACTCAGTACTGTAATCTGTACTATACTCAGTACTGTACTCTGTACTATACTCTGTACTGTATTCTGTAATATACTCAGTACTGTACTCTGTAGTATACTCAGTACTGTACTTACTACTGTACTCTGTAATATATCCTGTACTGTACTCTGTAATATACTCAGTACTGTACTCTGTAATATACTCAGTACTGTACTTACTACTGTACTCTGTAATATATCCTGTACTGTACTCTGTACTGTACTCTGTACTGTACTCAGTAATATACTCAGTAATATACTCAGTACTGTACTCAGTAATATACTCAGTAATATACTCAGTACTGTACTACAGAGGATGAACAGCTCCGTCCTCATATATGAAGCATGTTTCATATAATGTGTCTACTGACACAAACTCAACCAGTCTGTTGTGGAGGGCAAGTGAATAAACTGTACACAGTAACTCTTTAATATACCGCTTAGTTCCCGAAGGGGTCACTGTACCACATTGTACTACACTGTACTACACTCTGTACCACACTGTACTACACTCTGTACCACATTGTACTACACTCTGTACCACACTCTGTACTACACTGTACTACACTCTGTACCACATTGTACTACACTGTACTACACTCTGTACCACACTCTGTACCACACTCTGTACTACACTGTACTACACTCTGTACCACATTGTACTACACTGTACTACACTGTACTACACTCTGTACCTCTGGATGTTGGTGTACGTCCTGCGAGCGTCTCTGTCCAGACACACTGACAGCGTCCGTTCCTCCATCGTCTTGATGCTGATGTTCTGAGTTTGAATTTTCTATAAGTGAAACACACTCAGGATTATTTTTAGGAATACTCAGTCATCAAATGTAACAAATTACGTTTATTAAAGTACAGATTTCATTTGAAGCTACTCTCTAATTCTTTTTCTCTAACTCAAAAATAAAACTGACATTTTACTGCAGGTTAAAATACCATAATGAATACTTGATGTTGGTACTTTAGGTATATAGTTACCAAGTAAATTACAGTCTGTTAATAACAGTAATTGTTCCACAATGTAAATGAAACAAATTTTTATATAATTACTTGGTGTGAACTATTAACACAATATTTCAACCATTTAGTTTACTGCTATTATAGAGCTTTATTGTTTTTCTTACTTATAAGTAAATTCTCATGTTTTTCCAGTAATTGGGTGAATTGTTCACAAATTAATCCTGTTATTACCTGCTGTTATTTTATTACAATTGTGGACAAATCACAAAGTAATTATATCATAATTACAAATGTATTTGTCTGCGGTTACAATCAAATTATTGGTAATTACTGTGAAATATGTGAAATAAGTTTAGTGACTTTCTATGTAGTTTGTCAGTTTCCTTTAAGGATCCAAGGTGATTTTATTATCATCAAATAATAAAATGAATTCCTTCATTTAGCTGTTGATCATGTCACTAATAAATATCTAATGACATAAAATAGATGTAGTGAATTAAAAGTGTAAAACATCAATTATGAAATATACTGAAGTATGGAGTTACTTTCCACCACTGTAACAATAGTGAACTAAAAAGTTTCTTACTGTGTTCTCTTCTGGGCTCATGCAGTCAAACCTGACAGAAAGAAAATCTTCACCTGGACAAAATAAAATTATTATTCAACATATTACATTTACATAAAGATTCTCATTAAATATAAACAAAACTATAAATAAAAATTAATAAAAAAAAGAAAAGTGAAACCTGTGTTTGTAGCTGCCAGCTCTGATGTGATTACCACACCACATGTCATCGGTGCTTCTCCCTTCGTTACTTCTCGTTTGCTTAGACACGTCTGTTTGGGATATTAAAATGAAGTTTGCCTGAGACCAAGTACTACTGTTGATGTACACAGTAAATATGAAATACTATTAGATGACCGTGTATAAGTACCGCTGTGTAGCTAACTGTGACGACACCACCAAACACTCCCACTGTTTTCCTCCGTGGCCTTCGCTTGGAAGCCTCCTCTGCTGAGACAACACCTCACTGCATGTTACTACACAGTGGACACACTCGTCTGCAGAGGCGCAGAACAATGGAAATATTTACAAACGTACGTTTTTGTTTGAGGTGTCGGAACTCTGGGATATCTGCCTCCAGTTGGGACACGAACACGTCCTGCTCCACATAAGTCCCATCTTGGCTGGAGCGAATCATCTGAACAAAGTAGTAAAGTAAATCCTTCACAGCGTCTCTCAAACTGAACTGAAACTTATTTGAAAATTCTTCACTTAAAGCTGCTTTCTTTGATTTAGTTTAGCCACCAGGGGGCAGTGATACGAGTTTAAAACACTGATATTAGAAAAGTATTCATGCGCCCTTATTGTGTTAGAATCTACAGTTAGTGTCCTACGCTGGCAACATGAAAACCTGTTTTTATTAAAAACCAAGACATCTGCGTTACAAAAGTTGTCTGAAGCTGTGGTTCCAGTGTGTAGTCAGGTGGATCCAGTTTCCAGATATGTCTGGAACCAAACTGTAATGAAATATTTCAGAAATGCCTGAGAATATAGGGATCAAATGTTAATATTGCAGGTCAAGAAAAAACTAAACCAAGACCATTAGTTATTATTTAAAAAATATTTGAAAGTAATAAAACTAATACAAACTCATATGAAGATTTTTAGAGACATATAATTTCCTGCTTTAGACTAAAAGAGGCCGACAGGAAGTTGGAGCTAAATTCTGCCTGCATTTATTCTGAAAAGGCATCAGAGGAAGCACTTGGGTTCCACTTTCAGCTGGAGGAGTCCAGCTCTGTTCTGAGTTGACCCAGTCCACATTGTTAGAGGTTCTCTACAACTGTTGTTTTCCAAACGTTTATGAAAATGCCTGATCACAACAGAGGAAGAACATGGATCTCACTTTCAGCTATTAGGAGGTTGTAGCACTGTAGCACCACTCCTCCATTTTCAGGCAGATCTACAACTGTTGTTTTAAAAACTTGCCATGGAAACGAACAGTGAGGTCCTGTTTTTGCCTGTTCAGGAGTCTAAAGACAACATCTGCTCCAGAGCAGGTTTAAGACTGCGACAGCAGCAAGTTAAACACAAATGCAGAACCAGCAGATTTGGGTCAAACCATCCACAGGACTGGTTAACCATGCATGAAGAACCACTCCACTTTGTATACTGTCATGTAATCCATGGTTAATATAAAGAATGACAAACTAGTGCAGCATAAAGTAAAAGGATCAACACCACAACACACGAATACTCCATATAAACTCCTACTTCTGCGATCTCGTGGTATTTACAGTAGCAGCTCGTACCTTAACACGATAGACTGGCAGGTTAACTGGCTGCGTCCCACATCGAAGGTAGTAACACAAGGTGTCCAGCAGGTAGAGGTTCAGACCTCTTGACTCTCTGTACATAGACTGCTGCAGTGGAAAAGTCACAGAAAAACATCAGCACCCACTCTAGACTCTCTGAATACTAAATATCCCATGGATTGTTTTCAGGAGATCAACACAGCTAATATCATTTCTATGGTCACCATCACAGGCAGTTTGGAGATCGTCGCTCCCAGACTGTTGATGTTGCGGTCGTACCACGGATCCACTCTGCCCAGCAACAAGGCTAGAGACAGTCTTCTGTCGTCCTGATGTGGGCTGTCCTGTGAGGAAAAACCATTAAACAGAGTCTTCTACACTTGCAGCAGTCAGTCAGTATCGGTGGGAGTAACTCACAGGGGAACTCTCTAAAGGCTCCTCCGCTGTGACTGGGATGTAGTACAACTGTAGGTTCAGTTTCTTGCTCAGGATCAGATGTTCTGACTCCCTTTCTCTGCAACATTGGAGACCATTGGTTAGAAGCTGAATCACAAGAATGGAAATGCAGAGAACGAACACCACTTTCCTGTAGCATGAAAAACAGCTGCTCACAGAATAGAGCGATAAGCCCTGCTGAGCCTTCCCAGCACACGGTCGTCTCCCATCACCACCACCCGTGCTGTGAACTGCTTCCTGTCTTCTTTAAGGTAAGGAAATGCGTCCACCTTCTCGTCCTTTAGACTCACTGTATTTGCTGAGTTCATGCCTCTCATGGCATTTCTCCGCCGTGCTGGCCCAGAATGGTTGACTGGAGGCTGCTCTGTGTCGTCAGCCTCACTCTTTAAATCTCTTACTATGCCACTGTCCTCAGACAGAACCGAGTCTCTGTTGTTCTTCTCTTCTTCGTCGACACTAGAGCTGGAAGGCAGGGTGAAGTTTTCCAGCAGTTTCCCTTCAGGAAAGACGTGTTTAAAGCACCTCTGCAGCAGCTCTGACAATTGTTTGACGCAGTAGAATCAGTTTGTGTCATTGACTCACCAAGATGCTCTTCATCCTTCCACAAGTAGAAACTGATCTCTGGAAAGGGCATCGCAGTGCAGCACACAGAGCTCTGACCTCCCACTGTTATTCCTGAGAGAACAGAGGAAAGATGACGTCCAAACTTAACTCTGCTGGTAACATGTGCTTTAACGGCAGAGCACAGAACACACACCTTCTCTGCCAGCACTCAGGATGTCTCTGTGTATGTCTTTCAGTCTGTTTAAATACGTGGCACCACCTCCTGCACCATCCTTTATACTCTGCTCCATGGCTACAACCACTTCCTGGAAATACTGCTCGAGCATTTGGTCCCCCAGAGCCTGAAATATACAAGTGATGCAACAACTGGTTTATCAGTGTGGTGTGACCAACATGAAGCAAGCGCTGGCTCTGGACTGGTGTTAGTGCCGGTTCAGACCTGGTTCAGCAATTCCAGCACCGAGCACTATGCTGTCACTGTACATGTGCTTCTCCAGACATTGCAACACTGGCATCTAATTCTGTTGGTTCAGCACATGTGCACTGCTTATTGTGATCACTAGGCACAGCGATTATGTTAGATTACTGAGGTGAGATGGTAATATAATGATAAATAGACACATTTTATTTAATCATTACATTTTAACAACATTTTTTCTTTTCATTTGCATGAATCCATTTGATCCTGTTTCACAGCTGTGACAGACCAGTTTCAGACACAGTTTACACCCACTAGTCAAACAACAGACCCCATCAAGTCACTAAATGTGGTTCCCTGCCTGGTCAAAGGTTTGCTCAGTTTGGCCACTAGGTGGCACTGACACAAGTTTAAAAAAGGTTGTAGCTGTTCACACTGAATGTTTGAAAGTTGGACTCCACAGTGGTTTGTCTGTTGGTTGTTCCAGTCAAGCGTGAAAAAGACGTGCAGTGAGCCGTGACAGAAGCAGCTTTTCTTTAGGCAGCAGAATCATCTGTCCTGTCTCACTTGGTGCGTTCTCAGTAATGACACGAGCAGACGTGAAAATATCAGGCTAGATGAGGGAAATCTGTTATTTAAATAACAGTAATGACATATTGTTGATCCCCTTGTCGTTGGACAGCTGTCAGACAACATATGTCACTACTGTGGAGTCTTGTTGTCTCAGTATGTAGCCAGGAGGAACCAGGAGTCAAACCACTGACCCTGGGGTTCATGGACAGCTGATCTACCAGCTGAGCTGCTACTACTGTTTTCATTGTCATGGTCATTTACCTGCTACTAATTAATTTTATATCCATGTTCCAGAAATTATTACAGATGAAAATATTCTTTATGAAAGCTAACTGATGTTAGCCTTTGGCCAGAAAACCAGCATCAATTATGTTCTATCAATCAATAGTTCTATCAATAGTCCAGCCTCAGTCCCCGATGCAAGCGGCTCTGGAATCTAGATCAACAATCTGCCACTCTGGACCCAGTTTACCTGACTGAGATCCAGTTCTTTGGCTGTGGAAACTGCTTTAAACTGAACACCAGCACTTCAGCTGGCTTGAGTCCACAGTCACGCTGATACTGGATAAATGAACATCTTGGTCTGATGATTGAGTAAAAGTTAATAGATGACAAACGTTGCTGCTAAAGAACTATTTCTGCTTGACTGATAAACTTGTTATTTATTATGATTTCATAAGACTAATGGCTGATCAGAGCCAGTAGTTTCAAGATATTTCAGTCTGGACCCAACTTTTCTTCCTACACTCACTCACTTCCAGAGCCTGAGCCAGTCTGGAGCTTTGGCATGCCGTCCCCAGCCCCTTCTGCAGCACACGCAGCACTAGATTCTTCTCCATTGTTGGCGTGTCCCTGAACATGTTGGACACCTCCAGGTAGGCTCTTACTGTCGCTTCCAGTGGAGCAGAGAACACAGCTGGGTCTGCGAGCACGAACACCCTGGAGGAAACAAGGACACGAAGAAGCAGGACAGTATTGTAGTGATAAAGTAGTTCAGTCAGCGTGAAGCTGAACGGCGTCACTCACTTTTCCACTGAGGAAACCTGCTCGTTCTTCAAGTTCTGCTCTGCAGTGACTCTCCTTTGATATAAAGAACCTGTTGAGGCGAGAGTTTGTCTTGATTTTATAGCAGTATACTGGTGTTGTACTGTGCATAGATGGATTTAGCCTTTTACAAATGTAGTGTCATCAACCTGGTGTGTTCATCTCCATCTTGATGCTCCTCAGAGTGCTCTGGGCCACTGCAGAGTAAGGCAGAGGTAACACCAGGATTTTCATCAAGCACTGGTTCACGCTCTGGTAAACGCTGGTGGGAATCATGGAGCCAGACTGGAGAGTTAAAAAGACAGATTCAGTTCAAATCGTTGTCTTCTTACCTGCAGACATAATAGTTTGCATCATATAGGTGTGTCTTACCTGAATAACCACATAGTAGAGAGTGTGCAGCAGCGGGATGACATGATTGTAGGATCTTGTTTTATCAATCTGTATCAATCAACACACAATCAACACGCTTTGCAGGCAGAAATAAAAACATCCTCATCTACACTGTGGTAAATCTACATTACAGTTTGAACCTTGTCAATCCTCTTAAGCTTCTTTTCCAGCTCTTTGACCAGAACTTGGATCAGAGAGACGCTGCAGGACGGGTCAGTCTCCACTTTCTTCTCTAGGGTCCATCTGACCTTTCCTGCAGAGCAGAGGTGGAAATAACCAGGAGCATTAAGTTGAGTTGTGTGCAAAGTTAGTCCCCCCTCTCTTTGAATTTTAGGTAGTGTTTGTTTAAAAACATAAAAAATTAATTTGTGGATCTTATTATTAGGCAAATATATCCTCAGATGAATAACAACATTAGATTTTTTCGCTCTGCTGTTGTTTATTTAATAAAAATGAACAAAAAACTAATCCATGGTTGATCCACCTTTAGTAGCAAACACTTGAACTAATCATTTCCTGTCTCTCACATGGCTGTGGACAAATTTCACTTCATAGAGGGTTTAAAGCTTTTGCTTATGCTCAGCTCTCTGAAAGTCCCAGCACAGCTTTCTGTTAGGTTCAGGTCTGGACTTTGACTAGGTCATTCCAAAACCAAACCTTAATGCCTTTATTTTTCAGCCGTTCTGATGTAGATTTACTGGTGTGTTTGAGATCCGTTTCCTGTTACATGAGCTGTTGGACACACTTGCCTCTAGAATACTCTGGAGTAGAGGGGAGTCCATGGTTGTAATGTGCTATGGAACAAGCCCAGATCATCACCCCTCCACCTTCACCAAACATGGCTCTGGGCATTAAGGCCAAACTGCTCCACTTTAGCCTCATCTGTCCAGAAGTCTTGACTTGAACATTTACCATGCTCAGCGAGGCCTGTAGGGTCTGAGATGTATCACTGGGTGTTTTGTATTTCTCTGAGCATTGGTCTGACCTTGGGGTGAATGTGCTGGGACGTCCACTCCTGAGAAGACTGGTAACAGTCCTGAATCCTTTCCACTGTATAATGTCAGATTCTAAATTGTTTGGAGGTGGCTTCATAACCTTTGCAGATTGGCTCTCTGAGCCCACTGTTTATGTTTCCTTATTGTCATTGTATTAACACACACCTGAATGCTCCAGACCAGCAAACCTCCCTGAGCAAACTCAAATCTGATGATTGGCAGCACCTGACTGCAGCTTGGCTTCAGTGTTATGAATTAAATATTAAATGGCATGGACAAGAGAGGCATGGTACACCTTGGACAGGCCACCAGTCTATCACAGGGCTTACATACAGAGACAGACAGCCCTTCACACTCACACCCTTGGGCAGTCACCAGTTAAGCTAACTGCATCTTTCTGGACTGTGGTAGGAAGCTGGAGAACCCAGAGAAAACCTGCCCAGAAAGGGACCTGGTCAACACGTGAGGTCGGACCCTGGTTCTCCTAGCTGTGAGGTGACAGAGCTAACCTTTACACCACTGGGCACCCCAGTTGTACAAAGTTATAATTACTTTCCATTATGTTACAAAGCATTATTGTATTTGAAATGAATGCCCATTTCACCTTTAACCATGATGTTCAACTTCCCCCTCAACCAAAACTACAAGAGGATGTGCGAGCTAATCTGTGGTTTTAAATGACGTAGATTTAGAGTTATTGATGAATGAAACCCAGTGTTCCCACCACCTGCTGCTCCTTGTCTCAATGAAACCTCGCTACCAGTTTGTGTAATGTTCCAGCCTGGTTTGTTCACCTGATCTCACCTTTCAAGCCCAAATGATGATGGCTTTTAATATAATAAGCTGTAGTTACCTTTTTGAGACGACTGTCCACTGTTGATCTCCTTGAGAAGAGCTTGGACGTCATTGTGCAGGCTGAACTCCACATCAGCTGGACATACAGATCATAGTGTCTCAGAAAGTATCCACAGTATCACATTAGAAAATTCATTTTTTCAGGGCAATAGGGAAACTTTTACAACCTTGCAGATCTTATTTATATATTTTATACTACCACACTAATGAGTTAATAATACTGCTAGGTTCTCAGCACTTTAAGAGTTGATGTGACCACAGGCCCCACTTGTGGACGTCGGGCATATCACTCATATCACATATCACTCTTATGGAGCAGAAACATGCACATTAGTGGCTGCTGGAGGTCATTCTGTAGGGCTCTGGCAGTGCTCCTCCTGTTCCTCCTTGCACAAAGGAGCAGACAGTCCTGCTGTACAGGCCTGTCTCCTGGTATCTCCTCCATGCTCTTGACACTGTGCTGGGAGACACAGCAAACCTTCTTGCCACAGTGCACGTTGATGTGCCATCCTGGATGAGCTGCACTACCAGAGCAACTTCTGTAGGTTGCAGACACCACCTCATGCTGCCTCTAGTGGTGAGGACACTGGCAAAATGTAAAAGTGACCATCCAGAAAGGATGAGGACAGAGAAATGGTCTGTGGCCACCACCTGCAGAACCATTCCTTTGTAGGGGTTGTCTTTCTAATTGCCTCTAATTTCCACCTGTTGTCTGTTCCATTTGCACAACATCAGTTGATATCCCAGAAGTGTGATGGACTCAGACTTACACTGGAATAATAAAGTGTTCCATTTATTTTTTGAGCAGTGTATTACACCTTCAGTGAACTGCCTGCTGCAAATTATTATTATTAGAAGAGGAAGATGATGACGATGATGGTGAGCAAGCCACTGAATAGAAAGGGAAAATGAAGTAATGTTTCCCTCATTGGTAACTTCCCTTCTGAGCAGGTTTATCAAGTCTTTCAGAAGTCAGACCTAGAGACACCAGTAGATTTCCTGGAGTCCAATGTTTGGAAAAAGACGGCTAATGGCTAACACCTAGCTTAATTAAAGGCTAACAGCAGCGTTTATTAAGCTATCTCTGTTTTCTAGGGTTTAAAGGTCATTTTTTTCCATAATGAAAACATTTAATAAAAAAACACAACTTTTCAGTGGATGGTGGGCAGATACATGATGTTGATCCACTGTGACAACAGTAGAGAACCAGAGTGAAACCAGAACCTCTAGGTTTTTGAGGTATTGTGGATGTAAACAGGTCCAATGCAGTAGCAGTAACACTACATAGGATCACTGAATTAAACGTGTTGGTTTCATGAGTTTTCATTTTGAAATGGATGCTATCACAGAGGTCTACACAGAGATTGTGGATTGTGGGATGTTTTAAAACCAGTTCTCCACAAGCTCCGGTCAAGGTTTAGACACATTTCAATGAGAATGAAATCATGCAGGATGTGCCTGGCGTCAGCTGAGTGTGAATATTTAAATTCTGTGGTCATTTATTCCATTTCCAATAAAATCTGCAGTGTACAGTGAGGACGGAGGACACTTGACTTCGTGAAGCAGCTTCTAATGCTATTGTCAGTCTTTAACCAGCAGAACAAGTTTGTGCGCTACAGTCTAAGAGAAAATGAGAGCACTTACCTGTGCTGTCACCCATCTGTCACTGTCAGGTGTTTTCAGCTTGTCACACCTGATCCTAGAATCTTTCAACACTAATGAATCCAAAGAATAAAGTCCTAGTGTCTGACGTCTGAAAACTTCACTCGTCTGTAAATGCACAAAATGTTAATGTGAGTGGCTTCTATTCTTTTAAACGCGTGTTGTGAATCTCTGCTATTGTTTCCTGTGAATGAAAGAATGTGGTAATGGCAGTTGGTTTCAGAGTGAGACTGGGTGTGTTCGGCTGAGGAGGAAGTTCAGAAGAGCCAATTACTGTGCAGAGGGACATTTTATTTCAGTGTCACATATAAAAAACACAGTGAAGTTTATCTTTAAAAACATTTCCATGGCCATCACTTTAAAAAAATAGCTTATTTTATTACACGTTTCTTATTGCAGACGTTTGGATGTCATGGATCAAGAGAGCGTACACAGTAGTAATCAAGTAATCGAGCCTCTCTGCAGAGACTTTAACCCTGAAGTCCTCCTAATAACATTAACTAATAAACATGCAGCAGCTCTTCTTCTGTGAAATGTGCAGTATTGGGTCAATGAAAGTCACTAAGTGTTAGTACTGTGCAGCTTTTCAGGATCTATTATCTGCATCGTTTACAGGTGCGACTATTCTTTACCTGCTGTCGTCACTGTTACTGGTCATGGACAGTGAGACACAAAAGAAAAATTAAACCCTGACTTCATTATATAAAATACTTCTCACTAGCTCATTGCTGAGATAAAAAATTGGCTTTCAACAGTTTCATGGTCAACAGTGGTGTAATAATTCTCCAAATCCACGGTTGTTCCTGTTTGTTTTTTCTTTTTCTGTTTGGTCCTCGTGTGCCCACTAACAATTACTCTGATTACAACCTCACTCTGTAGAGTAAAGCTTTCACACAATGCTGACTGACAGGTCTTCTTACAACAAGAATGATTAGATATTGTACTGAATCTGGGGGCATCATGTACTAATGTCTACTGATATTTGGGAGACTACACTGTGAGAGCGGTGCAGTTTTTCCAACAGGCTGGCAGAGGGTTGGGTGTTGTGGTTCTGCAGGACCAGAAACCTCAAGACTGTGGATGATTGTGTCACGGTTTTGGTCTCCACCTCAGAACTGGGCCACGGTTTTGTTGGAGCTTGTTCTTCACCAGCCTCTGTTATCGTTCCAGTTGCTACAAAGGTTTGGACAAAGCTCACTTTTTGTTTATTTTTGAAGTGAATATGAGTAACTGAACCTGTGAGACCAACACTCAAACACTTCAAATGTTCACGTACTAGTGTCGTGCAAATGTTTTGGCACCTTCCAGAAATGCAGATTTCACAATTAGAGTGTAAATCAGTTGAATAAAACAGATTCATTGCACAGGTTCAGTTATTTCTTTTCACACCAAAATAAACGTGCATGTGGAAATATTTCTCCATGGTTCAGTGTTTCAGGCGTGTGAGGCAGAGAAGGAGGTGATGGGAAGGCAGAGCAGGGAGCAGTAGGACGGGTGCAGAGGCTGCACTTGGCCTGGTGACGGTTTGTAGGACCTCCAGTCTGAGCTGCTGCCTGGTTTACAGCACAGAGACACTTCACACCTGCAGACACACACACGGTAAAGCATCAGTGGATGTTTGTCTGAAAGAGACTCAAAAATAAATCAGTATTTTTAACAGTGTCACAGTCTCTACATGTTGCTCTCCAAAGTCCACTATACATTTATTAAATAGTTTCAGAGGCTCAAAGGAGTCAAACGTGTTCCTGAAACTGCCAAACACATTAATTATTAATAATATACAATTGGTTATTTCCTAAATAAGGAGGAGACAGTAGCTTCTGCAACCAGTTCTCAATCTCAATCTCAATGAGCCAAACTGTTGTTGTACCTGGTGACACTCTGGATAAACTTCTTCTCATCCTGGTCCAGACACACAGCAAAAGTCGTCCCGTCGTCTCCACCGTTCACCTGCACCTTGTCCACCTTCACTTCTGTTACTGAGATGTGCTGCCACAGGGAACGTGGAGAAAGAGAGAGTGAGGTCGGGGAGTTTCAGAGGGAGGGAGCGTATGAGACTGTTAACCACTCACCTGGTTGTAGTTCTTTTTAGACTTGGAGCTCTGCCTCTTTAGGACTTCTGTCATTGTCAGCTGCAGACTTTCTATTCTTGGATCTGGACAGACGAGATTTGATTTGCTTAGAAGCCACAACAAACACAACCAAAGCTAAGAGAATCCCTGCACACCTAGCTGCTCGGGCTTCCTGCAGGCTTTGTGAAGATTGATCGACGTGCACACGGTCTCCGTCTGGGTCCACTGACTCCTCCCACTAACAGCCACCTGTAATTGGGCATAGATGACTTGGGTTTTAAAATAGCTCCGACTGGTTACCATTTTACTGTCAAAGCTCTGTTCTTCCTGCAAAGTGTTAAATGTCACAATTCAGCCTTTATCGGAGCTCTGGACTGGTCGGTTCAGTTCACTGATTACTTCCTCACTGAGAACACCTGTTCTTGGGACTATTAACCTGCTGCCAGACAGTTTGTTTCCTCACAGCAGAAACTTTGCAGTGTTAGCTCCTGCTCTGTCAGAGTCTGTCAGACAACACAGTAACACTCTGGTGGTCACACTTGCTCTGGCTCTGCCTCCGACCCCCTGCCAGCCTTTAAGTCACATGTTTAATCTGCCTGTTTCTTCTGCAGCTTTTTTGGAAGCCTTAAAAATAACTGAATAAACATCAAGAAATATTAATAAAAATTAAAGATCAGGGAGTTTTTAAAACAAAAAAAGTCAAATTCTTTCAAAATAAAATAATTTAAAAAAACACCTTAATTTGTCTGTTGCTCTGTTTTTGGCAAAACATTCACAAAATCAGTAAGATTTATGCTTTTTGCTCTTTATTGCTATTTTATTTTTATTTATTTACTCATGATTTACTTATTAGGTTTTGGATTTATGCTTTGATTGAAGATGACTGTAGGGTATGAATGGAATCTGATTTATTACATTTCATTCATACCATTCCACATTGTACTATTAAACCTCTTTCAAACTAAGTAAAATGTTGCTACAAACATGATAGTTACTGTGAAACTGTGAAACTAAAAAGCAGTTTTCCTTCCTGATTTATGTAGCTGCAGACTTTGTCATAGAATAAATGAAAAATGCCAGAGGAAGAAGAGCAGAGAGCTGCCTGAGGAGATGAGGAAGAAAATAACCAGCAAACATGATGTTCCTGTGACCACAGCTGCTGATGTTATTAATGGGTTTAAGGTCCACAGGAGCCGAACTGAGCCCAGACTGAACAGAAGGAAAAAAGAACTAAGAGATGTTCAGATCAGACACAAACTGAGCTCCAACATCGAGGTCCAACAGTCGAGTGAAAGTGTCTCCATGAAGAACCAGATGAAAATAAATAAGAAAATCAAGTGAGAAGGAGCCGACGGACCTGAGAGAACCAGAGTAGTTTGATCCAAAATATCAGGTGACAGGTCCTTGTCACTTTATTATTAGTGTTGTTAAAAATAATATTGTTGCAGCTGACACATGAAAATGTCTTTCTTAAACACTGTTACCTTGTTGTAGGCGACACTTAGCGTTAAAGGAACAGCCTCTCGTTCTTCATCAATTCCAAACCTCTTGCTGGCAGCACCTACAAACAGCGTTCAGTGTAAATTAGCTCATACAAGCGCTGTGGTGTTGTGGCTGTCTGGACATGTCTGTCCGAGCACGACTCACCCATGGCCTTAACAGCTCTGGTTCCAGCGGAGTGCCCCAGCTCCAGCGAGTGAATAAACACCTCCCTCCTCCTCTCTCCTCCAGCCAGGGTCAGCTGTGTGCAGGACACGATACAAAGTACATGATGTGAGCAAGTGAACATCAGCTGACCATGTTTTATTGGAATGAGACTGTGTGTTGTGCTCCGCTCACCTCGGCCTGGTAGAGCTGCACCAGAACAGGCTGGTCTGCGTGTCTGCAGTAGTAAAGCACCAGGTCGCCCAGCAGGGGGAGACACTCCACGCTGCTGCTGCTGTCCGAGATGCCCCCGTCCTTACAGGCAGCCTGGGTCACACAGCAAACACCGTTCAGGGTCAGTGATGATGGCTTGTGGTTAGGACCAAATTATAAATAATGTTTAAATCAGGAAAAATGAAAAGCTCACGGCTTGATGAGACATGTAAACCTGTCTCTAGTTATGTGATACTTATTGTACTCTAAAGGTTTGTGTGTGCAAAAACATGTGCAAACATGAAAACACCCGCACGACTGAGACCAAGGTCTGTTTTTGCGTGTTTCATATTTCAAGTGAGCTAAAAAATCGCTGTGTGGATTTTGCATCTTTGCCTTTTATAAATGTGCAAATGGAGCCTTTTGGTCTGAGTGGACAAAGTACAGGGAGGAGAAAATGCAAATCACACATTGTGCACATGCAGTGTGACTTCAGAAAGCATGAAACCGTCTGCAGCGTCTGTGGTTGTGTTTGTACTCAGTATTTTGAAAGGCAGGTTCAACCTGCTTCAGACTGGCTGCTGTTTCTCAGGTGAGGAGGAAAGGACTTTACAGTCTGCTCATTACTTCAAGAATACAACGGTACCTGACAGAGGACGACAGAGGACAAGCTGAGCAGGTTGAAGACGTTCCTCTCATACCAGGGATCCATCATACCCAACATCTGGGCTATATCCACTGAACTATCCTCCAGTGGAAGGCCATTCGACTCCTGTCAGAATAAAGGAAAACACATGTTAATAATTAATTTATAACATCATAATGCTGTATTATTACAGTATCTGTGTTTTTAGCCAGTTTATACAAGATTTAATCTGATATCATAAAAACTTTATAGTCTTGAGGTTTAAACTGCTGTGCTCATGTATTAAATTTATCAGGCTGTTACTTCCTGTCACCGATGCCTCGACATCTGTATAAATTTAGCTCAGTGCTGTAAAGCAGTTTGCAGGTAGCTGATGTGAGTTATTTAAGGATGTTTGCTGCTGTGATGTCACAATACATAACAGAAAGTTACCCAAGGCAACAAAACAAAAAGTGAAATGTAATTTTTCAAAATTTTTAAATTTCCCAAAACAAACTATGTGCAAATGTTGATGCAAGGCTGCTGAATGTTGCAATCACTTCTATCATATCTGTCTATGTGTGTGTTTATTATTACTAACTGTGTAAGTGGCAAACAGTCCAAAATGACTTTATATAAGCTGCCTGAGAAACTCTCTGCACATATGTATACATGTTGAAAAGGCTGAGTCAGCTGAGATGTGACGTTACGCATGTTCGTACCACAAAGGCAGCGGCTTTGGTTGAACTTCCTGTCTGGCCCTCAGCTGGTGTCGGAGCCCCTCCTGGGCTTCCTGTGGTTCTCTTTCTGGTGGGAACGAAGTAGAACTGCAGTTTGCACATCTTGGTGAGTCTGGGGCATTTATTCTCTTTCTGCTGCAGGTCGCTGTACGCCCTGGCCAGCCTGCCGGCCTCTTTGTCACCTCCAAATATCACCACTTTGACCAAAGTAGGCGCCTCTGCCTCATCGGTGTCACTGCAGCTCAGGATCGGCCTCCTGCGGACGCACAAGTGCCCCTGGGGGAAAAGAGGCTCTAAGGCAGCGGTGGAAGCCTGCAGAGGGCGCACCTGTCTGGCACGAGGCCACCTGGAGTGCTTGTGTGGTGACCTGGCTTTATGAAAGTCACTGTGGTAGCCCATGCTTTGGGCTCGGCGGCAAATGTTCGGGCTGCGTGGAGTCTTGAAAAGCATGGAGAAGCGCTCTATGCCTAACAGGGATCTGGACTTCTTCTTGGGTTTCCTCCTCGGCTTGGGTTGGTTGTCCTGTCCTTCCTCTGTGTCCTCGCTGAAGTCGCTCTCCACACCTGATGAGGTGGACGGCACAGACCAGCTGGATGAGAGAGAGTAGCCGGAGTCCCGAGAGGAAGACGATGTGGTGGAGATGCGATTGTTTTGGAACTCGTGCTCCAGTCTGGTTTCTTCCAACTCGTCTTCCTCGTCCACGCTGGTGTCGAGGTTATCTTCCTCGTCCAGTTCTGTTTTCACGAAACAGTCTTCAGGTGAATCCAGGTCACTTGTGAGAATGTCATGAAGGAAATCTGCAGCAATGTAAAGAGGAAACTATCAGAGGAAACAGACAGATTTGTAAGGAACTACGCAGGATTTCAAAATGAACTGTTTACCTAAGTTGTCGTTCTCCCAGAAGTACGTGTGGCATTTGGGAAAGGGCAGCGTGAAAGTCTCGACAGCCCCTAATGAAGAGCGAGATTAGAGGTGCACTCAAACACTGATCATCTACTCATTCCAGCAGTCTGTCTGACATTTTATTTTCTGCCTTACCGGTGTCCGAGCTGCCATCAGCAGGAGCAAGGCTTTCTCTGAGGCTCTCCAAGCTCTTCGTCAGACCCCGTCTTGCCGTGTTGAGATCTGCGGTAGACGCTGCAGTCTCCATGCTGTCGGTCACTGCTTCCAGGAGCTGCTCCAGCTGCTCAGGCTGCTTTGTCTGGAGGCACAAACAATTAGTTTTACTGTGCACCTCCTCCAAAACGAAAAATAAGAACAAGACAGAGTGGTCACCTGCAGGACAGAGGGCAGTGTCTGGAGGTTGTGTTCGGTGCCCAGAGCAGCCTGGAGGCCGTGCTGGATGAGGGTGACGGTGATGTCTGCGTTGGACTGCTGGGTGCTGCCTAGCAGCTCAGAGACGGACTGGACCTCTGGAGGGACGTCTTCGTCCGGGTTCACTAACAGTACCATTCTAAGAAAGACATATATAAGCAGAGACATGGGCACAGGCAGCACTGTTTAGCTTTTTTAATAAAATTTACAGTGAATGAAATAACTTACATGGTTTTAGGGCTGTGAATCTCAGGGGAAACTCCCTGCTCTGTCCTCACCAGTCTCTGAAATGAAATACCTACAACAGAAACAACAGTTTAGTTTATGTTCAGCAGGCAAACAGCACCTTCTGTGGTCGCTGTGAAACATGGAGCCTGCGACCACGGCTTCTTATCCCAAACCCTTTATTTTTACTCTTCACCCACAGTGAAGTGTCAGATGAGCTCGAGTGCATCGTCATCACCAGGAGCATCAGCCATATTCAAGGGGTTATTTAACTACATAATAGTGGATATGAATATGTCTTTTAACATTGTTAGTGGTAATGTATATATTTGAACTGGGTATTTATCTATTACCTCCAGCTAGTGTATGATTATTAAGCTGTATGTCTGTGCAGATGTTAAAGTTTTTCAGTTTTTTCTGATTTTCTTGAAACTGTCCAAAAGCTGATAATTGTATTATATGTTTATTACTGAGGTCATACTGGAGTGAATAATATTGAGGTGGTTTTAATGTTTTGCCAACAATATTTACAAAAATGGGCAGGGGATCTGTTTCATAAAGTATATAAAGTTTTAACAAAAACTGAGAAATTATAACTCTGTAAAAGTAGAATTCATTAGAAGCTGCTGTAGTTTTAGCTAATGTTAAACATCAAACTGTTGTTTTATTAGTTTTACCTAAACAATTAAACCATATTCCTTCCTTCCTTCCTTATGAAACATTTAGCAGCTACTTCTTGCTAACGTTTCACCTAGCGAACAGTTAGCTGACTATTAACTATTTCAACTACTATTGAGCTAACGTTAGTTAGCCTTCGTATTCTTTAGGCTGTTTACTCAGTACGTCTTTTTTCAAACTGAGAATTAGTACCTCCTGGCAGCTGCCAATACCCTCACAAGCTGGGAATCACACTATCATTAATACTTGACATGACATTTGGTCCTTTTGTTCAATCAGTAGCTCAGTGCTACCTGGCGCTCTGAGCTCCTGTTGGATGATGTTCAGCAGGCGTTTACTGGCTGAGCAGCAAGGCTCAGGCCAGGACAGGAAACTATGGAACACCAAGTAGGCCTCCTGCAGGACGCCACAGTCTGAAGCTACGTAAGGAGCCTGAAACATTTGGACAAAGAACATGTGCAGTTGATGCCCACAAATTCACCCCAAGACTGACATAATTTCTGGACTTATCATAAATTAGCTGCTCACTTTCAGGAGGGTTGAAGAGAACAAGAGCGACAGAGGAACCACCAGATCATACTGACACTGCTCTAGCACCTGAAAACCAAAGACAAAAACATGAACTGAAACACGCCATCATTCCACATATTACACCGAACTATTAGAAAAACGAAATATAAAGATGTTGGTCTTTCAGCTCTTTACCTCTTTTGTTTTCCTCAGTATTTTCTGTAGTAGGATGAGGAAGTTGTGGGGATCTCTTTTCACAAGTTCCTCCAAACACCACCGGTTTATGCACATCCCAGCTGGTCAGACGTACAAAACACACAAGTTGAACCGATGCTTAATTCTGCTTTTAGGTTTCACAACTGGGACTCGAAGTAAACACGATATTACCAAGATACACACAGTCAGTCAGAAATGCACTGAATGGCGGCAACATGATTACAACACATTCAGTTGTTGTAATAGTTCTGAATGAAGTTATTGAATTATTGAGTATTTCAAAATTAGTTTAAGCCAACTCCCCCATGCTGTCTGTCTCCCGTGTGTCACCACTTTCAGTTCCCATTTGACTCCATGCGATAGTGAGTATATGAACTGCTTTTGTTCATTTGGTTCAACCCTAATAACTGCCGCCCTCACTCAATGAATATTTCAGGTATATTAAGCAGAAACTCTGGCACAACTTCAACATGGCTTTTAGCTTGGTCTGCGTAGCTCTTTAACACTGATTCTAACAAATCATCTGTCCTGATTCACTGTTGTGAACTGAGAAGCCTGTTTACGACGTGTTACATTAAGCTGTTTAATAACTTTAGGGTTAAAAGCACTTATCAGATTGGGTATTACCGTTCCACAGTTCTTTGTCAGGAGTATCGAGACCCAGGTCACAGAGGCAGCGCTCGAGGACATGCTGGATACGATCCTCAGTGCATGAGCTCTGCTCCATCTTCTGCGGAGACATCACAACGATAAACCAACAGGAAGAATCACACTACTATTGTGCTCCAGAAAACCAATATCTCTTCATTAGTCCAAACTTCCTGTTAACTGCTGTTGTCAGCGAGTTGCGACCATTGTTTTTCCCAACCAGAAGCAATCAAACACAATGCAGAGTAAAGTGCTTACTTACACAAAGAGAGATGCAAATGTTCACAGAAAAGATGTCAGGGCAGAGAATATAGATGGCCACTTCCTACCAGAGCTAGTGAGTCACAGACTGCGTGAGCGGTCAACTTCTACTTTTACCATTCTTAAAATCAGCTGCTGACACCACATTTCATATGACTCAAAACTGGGTTGAAAATAAGTCTTACAAAAGGCCAAGTTCCTGTTTGATCCCAAGTCTGTAACAAGGGATTAGCTTTATTACAACTATATCCAACTGTGTTAAAGCAACAAAACCAGATAAAATACTACAGATGTTCTGAGATTTGCTCACATCTGATCACATCTGTAGGTTCAAACAACTAAACCACACTGACAACACATGACAGCACAAAGAAAGGCAGCTAATGAAATCTCATCAAAGTGTTATGAGACTTGGGGGTGAAACTTGTCTGTGACTCATCTGTGTTTGGTCTCCAGGAAGTCAATGTGCATACGGAAGGAGTGATTGTGCCCAGCTGTGGCAGATATCACCGTGACCAGAGTGAATAATGTGTGTGGTAACACAATTGGAAAAGTGGGGCCACTATGCCCATCAAAACAGGAAAACGTCTTCCGGGAAATAAGCAATTGAAATAAGTACTGGGTTTAATTTGAATGACTCCCATAGAGAAGACATGGGAAGAAACCTGGAAGTATACAGAACATTTAATAAAGTCTGAGGTACCTATAAACCCCTGATGAACACACCTTCACCTGTCCATTACTATTTACTATATAGCTAATCCTTTCAACTGTTACTGTTTGATGTTTTTCATTACTTTTACATAACATTCAGTTTTTATCTTTTAGCTATCAGTCCATTACTTTTAGCGACACACTGCCACTGTTTATCCGTTACCATTAGCTACGCATTCATTATTTTAAGACGACGTGTCAATTATTATCCACCGCTTCTAGCTAACGGTTTCAGTCATAACAATGCTGATGTTTATCTTTTAGCTGTATTTCAACAGTTTTCTGATTAATTTTAGTTTCTATTTCAACAGTTATATACAGTTATATAGCTGTATATCCAGCTGTTTATTCATAGGTAGCTAACAGTTTCAACGTTTTCCTCAATAAATACAGGTAACTACTGTATTTCTAATATTTATCCATAACATTTATTTAATTGTTTGTGTATTAGCTTTAGCTGATGTGAACTAACTGTTTAGCCTTTGCTTTTGGCTGTTTTACAGTTTATACATTTATGTAATTTCTGAGCCGTTTATTACATTCAGCTATTTGGCTATTTCACTTGATTTATAAAGTAATACTAGTAAGTTTTATATTTTAGAATTTACTGAGGCTCAGATTTTATTTTGTCTTTTCAAATACTTCACAGCCTTTACACTTTGGCACCCCCCTGAGGAGCAGGTTCCTGCGGTTTGAAATCACTGTAACATAGGAAACATGCAATAAGTAATGATGTTTAGCCACTTCAAAGGTAAGAATATGGTTAAACCTCTAAACTGCAAAGCAGAAAAAAAGCTACATGCAGCTTATTAACCTTGGGGAGGATGTTTATCTTATGATCAGCAGGGCAATGCAGCAGTACCTGCTGTATAAAGCTTCAGCAAGCAGGTCTAGCAGTTGTCTACTGAGGAAGCAGGTGTTGTTGCATTGTGTGCAGTCAGACTGTACTGTCCGGCCCTGCCAAGCAAACATGACTGCATGCAAAATGCTGCTTTGTCCACTTTAAACATAAACAACAATGCATTTAAATGCACACACTTTTTTCAATTACACATTTTGGAACAATCGATGCTCAACGTGCAGCTGCCTATTAGACCATAGGGCTGAGTTTGTTAAAATATCAGAGAAGCAGAAATGATGAAGTTCAACAGGTTAATAATCTATGACATAGACTAGCAAACACCTTTTGTGCTGTGCTCTGGTTGTTTTGACACTGTTAAGCAGCTGCTAACAGAAGGGGAACAGGAAATTTGCTGAGTCTCAATAACACTTTGCAGTTGTGATGAAAGTTGTGTAACAGTGTTTACTACAGAAGGCTCATACTGTTTTAAAAAATAAAATGTGTCTCCGAAGTGAGGATACATGACACACAACCATGAAAACATTATGCGAATGTGCATGAGAAAGATAATACTAGAAAAATAAAGAGAAGCAGCAGCGGTGGACACAGAAAGACACGAAACTCTTACCTACATCTGCTGTTATCAGTGTCCTAGATCATCCCAGAGTGACCACAGCTGAGACACATCAGTGCAGGGGAACAATACAGAGACCACATCCTCCTGTGGTGGAGCTTCACAAAACAGACCCTCCAACTATAGAGTCATGAGAGCATGTGCTACACAACAGGAACTGAATGAGTCTTTTATGCTCAGGCGGTTTATACGACACTGTGCTGATGTCAGGAGGAGGAGTTGTGTTTGTGGTGCACCACAAACTGGTTCAGAACATCGTCGCCTCATTGAAATAATCTGTTACATTTTGTGCTTATAATTAGTGAAAGAAGCAACACGAACAGCTTAATTTAACATCTGCTAAACTGAGAATAAGGTGAATGTACTGCGGCCTCAGAGACAGAGACATGACAACCTACATTTGGTACAACCATCCTGATTTTTTTACTTTGTTCACACACTTTAGAAACTTTTGCAAATACAGTAACAACGAAAACTTCACACCTTTTGCTGGGGATCCAAACTGTGGTCAGGTGCATCCTGTTTGCTTTAAGTTTCCTTGAGATGTGTCTAGAAGTCGAGTGGTGGGAGAATGAATTGGATATTGTTTCAGAAAGGACACACACTGTGTATATAAGGTCCCACAATTCACACTACGTGTCTGGACAAAAATCAAGACATGGAGTCCAAAGGAAGTGTCACTAGACCTCCACAGTTACATTCTGTGGCGAGGTACAGACAAGGACAAATGTGTGAAACAATTTCTAAAGAGGGTCGCAGTCACAGGGCACAGTGGCATCAATCACTGGCAAGTGGATCAAGTCTTAAAGAACCAGGACTCTTAACAGGGTCCAACCAAACTGAGGAGCCAGAAAAAAGTTTGCAGAGGAAGTGAAGTTTCATTGGTTGCTCATAAAAACACGATGTATTCAGATAAGTTCAGGGAGATACTCAGATACACAGAGGGAAATAAATGAAACCATTACTTCTGCTGCAGACTTCATATTCATTTTGTATTTGTAAATGTGGATCTTATCGTCTATAGTGTCCATAGAGTCTTATGTCTTCTTTCTTTACTTCTGCAGCACCAAGACAAAGCCCTTGTACACACGTGGTTCAGTTTCCTCACAGCTGAGGAGCAACTGATTCTGAGCATCGTTAGAAATGAAAGAGTAGTGAAACACAGCAGTGATATCACAGAGACACTGAGCTGCTGCTTCATGGGTTGTTACGTTTCTCATTAATCACATAAAATAAAGATTTAGTTTGATCCATATTACAGCATGTAATAATAACAGTAATAGTACATTTCTTTACCTTCTGTACCTCCTGCTTCCTGTATGTTGTTGTATTTCCACCCAACAGTTACTTAAACTGTTTAAAGTCTATTAGTCAGATTCCCCTAAAGGTTTTCTGTTTACGTGGACTGTGAAAAGCATCATGTTACTGTTCTCTGCTGCAAACTGACAATGTCATTAATTACTCCCACGTTCTTCCTCATTTAAAGCTGAAGTTTCAGTAGAAACCTCGCTGCTCTTCCCTTTGCTCTGGACGACAGTTTGCCTTTCAGGAAATGCTACAAATGTTTGTTAATCCCGTTCACTGGATTTCCACTTTCCACAAAAGACAAAAACTAAAATTGAACTGAAACGGAAGGTGCAGTGGAGTGAAGCACATTTCAACTGGTTCCAGCTTCCTCACAGCGGCTGATGTCATAAGGTCATCGTAAAGATGCAGGGTGACGGTTTAAGACCATCAAACTCATTCAGGTATTGACAGTTCATTTTCATCACACTTTATACTAAAACTGCTTAAAAAGGGAGTGAACAGGTGTGTGTGGTCAGGCAGGTTGGTGAGTGAGAGTGTGTCAGAGGGACAGAGCAGGGGGCGTGGTCAGCGGCTGAGGTGTGGACAGGTGGATCAAAGGATGGGAACAGATCGGGGAAGAGAAAAGAGAAGGTGAAAACTGAAATTAACAGGTGATCGTGACAACTTCACCGCACAGTGTTTACTGCACTTCACTATCTGAGAAAATATAGGCCCCTGGGCACAGACAGGTGAAGGGGCCCCCAACTTCCATCCAGGTTTCTCAGGTGCTGGTCTGTGTTTTTTCTTTTCTATCTGTGGTCATTTCCAGGTTCCATGTGTGAACCTTGGACACCATCATTCCTTGGTAGTAAAGAGGCTTCGTTGCAGTGTGTTATGATTTTTTAACAAATATTTTCTCACAAAAAACATTTGGAACTTCTGATGAACATGTGACCTTTCAGACGTTAATGTTAACCTTTAATCATACCTGTGGTGGAATCAGTTTGTCACTGACATGAGGTTCAGTCTGTTCGGTGTTTTTGCACTGGAGTTGTCTTCAACCTGCCTCAGAGTTGTGGGTCTCTGATAGTAGAAGTGTAACTGTAACCAAGATTTCAATCAGTCATGTGACAGGCGATAAAGGAACCTCACTGGTCTCAGATCATAATCCAATAGCTACAAAAACAGCTTTATTTATTCTTTATTAATCTTTATTTATTACTATAAATCTAGAAACATGTGTCTTAAGGGTCTTAAGGCCATAATTAGTGTTCAATAAATAAATAAACCATAACTCCACAGCTGATGTCGAACATTTAGCTAGCACAGGGCTACAAGTAGAAGTTCCCTATAATTTTTCTTATTAAAAATTATGATCAAAATTTGACTTCAAGTACAACAGTTTAGTTAAGTACTTTACCACTAGTGAAGTATTTTCAGCAGTGTTGGTAACATAAATGTAGAGTCTGGTCCAGATCAGTTAAAATGTGATGTCACCTACAGACTGTGGAACAGAAACAGTAACTAGTAACTAGTAATTTAGTGATACTGGTCTGATTTTACTGTTATATTGAACCAGTCAAAAGAAAATAATGCAGAAATATTTTATTTAAAATAACAGTGTTGAGAAATCAGCTGTGGTCTGTTCAGAGAACCTTCACTCTCTCTTCCTCACATCTCTCACGGAAATAAAACCACAGTAACATCATACAGGCAGCTGCTGCCACCTGATGGTTGCCAACGACCATAAACTGGTGTGAAACCAGTAAAGTCTCACTGGGATAGAACTGGGATGTCTAATAAAATATAGTAAAGTGTAGAATGTTGATGGGATGATGTTAAAACACATCAAACACTGGAGGTGCTGCTCTGAAACAGTGGATCATCTGAAATATAATACTAATATAGTGATATATATATATACAATATAACTCTGTGTGGAGTTTGCATGTTCTCCCTGTGTCTGCGTGGGTTCACTCCGGCTTCCTCCCACAGTCCACAGACCTGCAGTCAGGTTAACTGGGGACTTTAAATTGTCTGTAGGTGTGAGTGAGAGTGTGAATGGTTGTTTGTCTATATGTGGCCCTGTGATGGACTGGCAACCTGTCCAGGGTGTACCCTGCCTCTCGCCCCCTGGGATAGGCTCCAGCACACCTGTGGGGACTAAACGGTTTAGAAGATGACTAATTGATAAATTAGATCCGATTAGATTAGATAAGATTAGATTGGGACCACTGTGGAAGGAAACCTTCTGGATGATTGCAAATCAAACTGGATTAATCAGGAAGGAATCAAGCAGGAACTTCATCTGTATGAAAACAAGCTGCAGCAGGTTTTTATTCTCTGGTAAATATGGGAGTAATTTGACCTCTGCTACTTCTACTGCAGTATTTCTACTATTACTAGAGTAAAGGATCTGCACACTCACCTCTGTATCTCACATTTCTGTTTTAACGTGTAGTTCAAATAACCTCCAGCAAGATGGCGCTGCTCCCTCTGCCTGCGCAGAGACGCTCCGGAGGCTCCTCTCGGTGAGTGGACCCCCTTTTCCCATCATGACAAAGAGGGAATGGGGCAGAAGGGATAGAGGTGGGCAGAGGTGTGACAGGCAGAGGCAGAGGAGTCCTGCAGAGCCAGCTGGGTGTTTGCCACACCTGATTTTTATTTAGAAATTCAAAGTGAGGCGAAGGAGCTGCGGGTTTTCGTGCGTAAACGTGTTCGGTGCTTCTCGGATCCTTAGGAGTTCTGCTCCACTTTCAGCTGAGGACTTTATTTGGAGGTAGAGTCCTGGGTGGAGTTTTCTAACACTTACTGTGCTACATGTTCCATCTGTCTGCTCCTCTGTGCGCATCATTTAAGTGTGGATGTGTTTCAGTTGTGTTCACTGTCGCTTCTTCTTCTTCTAACTCTGATCATTTGTTCTTCAGCGCCAGAGCCCCTGCGGTGCGCGGATTACGATGCAAAGGATTGTGGAGGTTTGGATCACCTTGGTGATAGTTTCTGCGCGGACCAAGGCGGTTTTTGCGGGATACGGGCTCAGCATGTTCGCTGCGCAGTCTTCTCCTCCAGATCCGTGCTACGACGAGAACGGGAACCCGCGGAGATGCATCCCCGACTTCGTCAACTCCGCTTTCGGGAAGGACGTGCGCGTTTCCAGCACCTGCGGCTCCCCCGCCGCCAGGTACTGCGTGGTGACCGAGAAGGGAGAGGAGAGGACGCGAGACTGTCACACGTGCGACGCCGGGGATCCCAAGAAGTCTCATCCACCTGCGTATCTGACGGACCTGAACAACCCTCACAACCTCACCTGCTGGCAGTCTGAGAACTACATGCAGTTCCCGCAGAACGTCACTCTCACCTTGTCCCTGGGTAAAAAGTTTGAGGTCACCTATGTGAGCCTGCAGTTCTGCTCACCCAGACCCGAGTCCATGGCCATCTACAAGTCCATGGACTACGGTAAAACATGGGTGCCGTTTCAGTTTTATTCCACTCAGTGCAAGAAAATGTACAACAGGCAGAACAAGGCGGCGATAACCAAGCAGAACGAGCAAGAAGCGATCTGCACCGACTCGCACACTGACATGCACCCTCTGACCGGCGGCCTCATCGCCTTCAGCACCCTGGACGGCAGACCGTCGGCGCATGACTTCGACAACTCCCCGGTGCTGCAGGACTGGGTGACGGCCACCGACATCAAGGTGATCTTCAGCCGGCTTCACACTTTCGGAGACGAGAACGAGGACGACTCGGAGCTGGCCCGCGACTCCTACTTTTACTCGGTGTCGGACCTGCAGGTCGGAGGACGGTGCAAGTGCAACGGACACGCTTCAAAATGCGTCAAGGACCGAGAGGGGAATCTGGTTTGCGAGTGCAAACACAACACGGCGGGACCGGAGTGCGACAGGTGCAAACCGTTCCACTACGACCGACCCTGGCAGCGCGCCACGGCCAGAGAAGCCAACGAGTGCGTGGGTAAGGCAACTTCTGTTTCTGTCCTGCTCTCTGGAATTATTGTAGCGTTTATAATACATCTGTCAAAACATGTATCAGGTTCATGAAGCAGATGAAGCTGCTGGAAATTGTGTCTGCTCAGCTTTTACGCACAGAAATTACGCACACGCCACTTGTTTATTCGTTAGTGTGAAAACTTCTTAGTGAGAATATAAATATTCTGTAAATATGTGTTTTGATTTAAGCTATTTAGACACATGTTAACTGACTGTAAATAAACTGGTTGGAGCTCAGGCCTCGAGCCGCTGATCCCTTCACATATTTTTACACTAGAATTCTAATGGTAACAAAATGAAATTATTTATCCAAAAAACAACAACAAAAACAAACAATAAAACTCATATATAGTTGACAGTTGATGCATATTTATTACAATTTATTCTGTAAATTCAGTTAAGTTAAACTGAAGTAAAAGTTTAAAATGATCTTAATTAAATCAGTATAAAACACCAGGCCCTTGTTCACACACTTCCTGTGTGTCAGCTGATGCTGTAGAACATTTTCTGGTCTCTGCAGTTTGTTGACTTGATTTTTATCTGAATGGAAAATAAAGAGCAGGAACTCGCTTCAGCGCTTCTGTCCGAAAGCGTAACCGCGTTTTGATGTGTGTTTCCCGCTGTAGTAGCGGGTTAATAGGAAGGAAACGTTGCAGCTGCTCAGATAGAGGCAGGGGCGGGTTGTGTTTCCACAAGCAGGTGCTATTACAGATCTGATGGGCGATTAGGGCGGTTTTATTGACATTTTTGGCACGTCCAGTATAAACTGCCACTTTAGAGCCAGTAAACCATTCAGGGAGGAGGACAAAGCCACATCTAAGATTTTATTGTCGCTGCACCCAGGCCGAGATTCTGACTTTCTGCGGGGCAGGGGGCTTATATCCACAGCCCCTGAAATAAAGTAACAAGTTCCAACACTGCCATGGTTTGCTCAACCAGACGGAACAAGTGAACAAGTTGTTCTCCTTGGCCTCCGCCTTTGGCCCCTGCGAAACCAGCATGTGAGTTTATTTTACTAAAACAAAAGCTTGTCACTTGTGGCATCCATCTGGCTGTCAGTGGGAGGCCCCTTTCACTATCTGGCTTTTTGTGTGAGTGGTGTCATCAGATAAAACCGCAGAGAAGCCAGACTGAGCATGTCTGCCAAAGAGGAAATAATATGGGTGGCCTGACACCTTAGCATGAAAGAAGAAGACCCAGGGGAGGGGTTGTTTCCATTGAGGTCTGGCAGTGGGGCTGCAGAGTGGCTGGTACTAATGATCTGTCTGGGCTTCTCCTCGCTGCTGTAGGACGTCCACATATTAAGAATGGAGTGAGAGGCAGAGGTGTGGTTGAGCCAGAGTAGGTGGTTTCACTCACAGCGTCAAGGAAGAAGGACAAAGTCAGTTTCCCATGACTCTGCATGCAGGACTGCCATCATGTTGTCAAGACACATTTATGTTGGCAGCAGCAGCTTTCACATTCCTGTTAGCTGGAGCTGCACGAGCGGCTCGCAGTCGCCTGTTGGAATATGATTAGTCGCCCCTTGTGCTGGAGTCAGAGGCGTGAAATGAGGCCGCTACAAAGATACAACACGCTAACTGAGACGCAGAATGGCTGAAAGGAGAAGCAGAGTGACCAGTAAGCTGAATATACAGCGAGCTGAGGGCTCAACACACTGAAGCTTAGGAAACCACACACAAATAGACAAATTAAGACAAAACTTTACAAACCTAAAACAAACAAAACAACAAACAGAAAACACCAAAAGTTTCTGGGTCTCTCTCAGCTCTGGAGCAGTGGACAGTCTTGATTCTGTCCAGCTTAAACCCGAAACGTTTTTTAAACTGGCCCAGAATGAAGCATGAAAGGAGTGAAAAGCTTTTTCGTAGTGGTTTGTAGAAGGGAAATGACAGTGAAGCACATACAGTGTACAGTGACGTGTTGGGCCCTCCTGTCCCAGGCAGCTGCTTCATATTCTTTCCATGTTCAGCGTAGCATTGACCCCTGACAGTCCGGCCCCCGCTCCTCTCCAGCCTGACTGATGGGCTGTGAAGGGAACTGTGGGAAACTTGTTCTTGCCAAGTGGGTTTTGAGGCAAGTAGAAAATGGTAGCCTCAGTCACTCACACGTGTAATTTTGCACTTGTTCAATTTCAACTTTGTTTTTGCTGTCGCTCTGCCATGCGATGTTCTGTTAATGGCTGGGAGTCAGCTGAATCTGGCTTCAGATGTATCTGAAATGAATCTCGCCGTTTCATCAAGCCGTCCCGTAAATCTGTTCATCTTGATCACAAAGTCAGATAGCATCTGTCCTGCTAGAAAGTGTGTTTCAAAGTGTGCGGTGATTGAACGTACACAGAATCTTTGTGATGAAGAGCTGACATGTTCGCCACCCACATGGCAGCTGAATTAGGTTCTGATTGTATCAATCGCCTGCTGGCTCTGCTCCCAGTTTGTGCAGGACATGCTGGTACGATCTCCAGCAGCTCTAAAAATAGAGAACGCACAGAATATACATAAGAACCAGCAGATCTGATGATAAATATGGTGACAGAGTTAAGAGCCCAAACACAGGTGAGTGTCTGTATGTTTTAGATTTAGTCTGATTTTGTGTTGGTCCTCAGCCCTGATGATCTCCAGTACCACACCAGTAAAATGTGTTCATTTAACCTTGTAATGAACTGGTGTTAAGTTGGTTTGGTAAAGTTTACATTTGTGTAACTAGAAACTAGTAAGCTGGACGTTTACTACTCAGTTTTAGCTTTCGATATTAATTATATTTATATTT
>OMLM01011159.1:0-13182 GCA_900302695.1 Helostoma temminkii | reverse complement strand
ATAAACTGGACTTTGTTTGGCAACAATCTTGGCTATTCAGAAATCACTGGTGTAATTTTCCTTAAAACAAAAATGGGCCGAATCCCAAAAATGATTAACAGTTAAAATAAATAGAATTATCAACATTGATTAATCCAGTGATAATCAGACAAATCGGGGTGTTTGTACTGCTCACTGACTCCATCTCCTTAATTTTATATTTCAGCATGGGTGCAACACTTCCTCCCCCAGCCAAGAAAAAGGACTCATGCCAGGTGACGCATGGATATTTTTATTTTTTAATGCTGCTTATTTGACACTTGTCAGTGTCTGCACACACCTATTAGCTTATTTATTTAAAAGCACTTGTTGTAGTCTGTTTTATTAACAAAGTCAGGGAGAAGACGCTGAAAGTAAAAAGCAAAAATCTGTTCTGGTACTTTTGATATTTTTGCTGCTTTTGCCAACAAGATTAGAAACACTGAACACACACTCCTGTTAGTGTGTACTGCATGATTTATTGTTTGTTTGTTGATATTATGTTTTGTAATGCTGTGTCAGTTGTCAAATGTAAAGCATCATGTTTTTAATCAACAGTTTACATGCAAAGACTTGTGTTGATGTGTTGATTGCATTAAAAAAAACCCATACTATTCTTTATATTGTGTGACATGAAACGTATCATATCGCCTGATTCTTGCCAAGACAAAGTCCTAACAGAGTGCGTTCTCACTTGTAGGGCGGCTGTCCCTGTGGTCCTCCGCCTACATCAGCTTCACCTCCCGAGCCAGAGCCTTCTGTACCGTCGGAGAGCGAGGAAAGTGAAATAGGTACTGCATCGAGTCTCAGCTCACAGCTCTGGACTCAGGGGCCGTTGGTCTGTAGGAGGGATTCATGCGTGGAGAATAGATTTATCAGTTCATCCAGAGTGAGGGTCAGATGCACCAACTCATTACGTGTCCCTACACTCTGCTTCATCTGAATCTTCTCAGTGTTAATTAACTGATAAGAACTGGTTTATTTAAAACAAGAGCAAAACAGCATTTGTTGTCAAAATCCATTCAGTCTATTACCTTTTGGCTTTAGGGTTAAATTATTTTATTCCTATTAATGTGTGTGGAGGTGCTGAGAGGCTGGACTGGAGGAGGTTGCAGGTGAGGGGCTATAAAATGTGGAAACGTGAGGTTTAGTTGGGTAATTTTTTAAGTGGGATCTGGAAGAAATAGTGTTTGCACCACTGAGCGTTTTATGAGTTGCTCCAGTTCTGATGATTCATAAATAGTGATAGCAGCTCATAAACTAGCCTTAGCATCAAGAACTGCTGGTTTGGATTTGTGTAAAGGAAACAAAACCCTCCTATCAGCACATTTTAAAACGCCTTAAATGGCACTGTGTATGTTTGTTTGCTCTGTATAGAAAAACAAGTGTAAAACTGTAATTTTCCAGCGAGTTATATGCCGGACTGTTTCTTAGCCAGATCATCCGTCATTGAATTTAAATTTTTACACTTGCCTTTTACAAACCAGTCTTCCTTGAGTCAATTTTTATGGTAGGCTAAGTAAACTATCTGCTTATTGCAGCACTCACTGCCCTCAATCTTTTTATCTAACTCCCAGAAGCAAAGCAAACAAGCTGATTTCTAAAATGTCAAACTGTTCCTCTAAGACACAAACATTTTTTCAGACCGACAACCTTTGACAGAGGAGCATCCTGGAGATACACTATAGGTGTTTAATCAAAAAGCCAAGGCTTCAGTCTCTTATTTATTCTGTTGATACAGGCATTAGCAGAGCTTGTGTTTGTATGTGTAAGGGACAGAAGTGCCATGTTGAACACATGTGGGGTCTGGGATGGTCAGACACTGAAAGTTAAAGGAGAATTTTTATATGTGAAAAGTACAGTAACAGTTTGCTTTTGCAGAAATCGACAAAGAGGGAGTGATCGAGCCCGACGCTGATGAGCCACAAGACATGGAAGACTTTGAAAACATAGAGGTAAAATGTTAAGCTCTTCTGTAATTTCTATAAATTATGCATGTGTTCACTCAGATTCTGTTTTAAAGAGGATCTACTCCTGCAAATTAAAAATAACTTTAAATATAGATGGGATTTGCTTGAACGTTTGTGCCCATATATTCCATCAGGTCACAGATGAGATGATGGACCAGGCCAATGAGAAGAAAGTGGAGGCCATTAATGCTCTAGGAGAGGGTGGGTTGATGCATGTAGTTTTGTTGGCTGCATTGATCAGTTAAAAACTAAAGTAGATTTTTGATTTCTGACACTTTTCTTTTCCTCTTACAGGGGATCTGCAGAAAGCTTTGGATCTTTTCGCTGAAGCCATCAAGCTGAACCCTCGCCTCGCCATCCTGTACGCCAAGAGGGCAAGGTGAGCATCAGGTTGTTCACAGCGGAGCATTAAAGTGTTAATCCATTGTTGTGAATAACTGTGATGTGTCCTGCCCTCTTTTGTGTTAGTGTCTACATCCAGATGCAGAAACCCAACGCAGCGATAAGAGACTGTGACAAAGCCATCAGCATCAACCCAGACTCCGCACAGCCTTACAAGTGGAGGGGAAAAGCTCACAGGTACATTTCTACTATTTCTAATTCATTTGCACATCTTCCAGCATGCCGGTGTTAGAGGTGTGGCGTTTGCATGCAAAAAAACTAAAACAAAAAAAAAGCTTTTGTTAGTCTTACATTGACGGCCTGATTTAGACTCGACCCACGCTGTGTACAACATGTCGAGCAATCAGTTCACTGCAGGCGGCGTGTGATAAGGCAGTAGAGACTCTCCACTGTGTGCAGAATACACCACCTTCAAAAATGTATCCGACCAGCTTTTGCTGCTTTCATTCAACCAGTTGCGCATCATAGTGGTCGCTGTTGAAATACGTCTTATCACACAAACAAGTTGCAAGAATGTGACCATAATCATTTACATTTTGTACATGATGCACAGCTTTGAGTCTGACTCATGTCATAAACTACGTAAACGGAAAAACATGCCAGGCAGCTGTTGCAGGGAAAAAGCGTAATCAAAATTCCAAAACCAGTTTTCAGTGGCAACTGGACTTGCTTGAAGTTCCTGAGGAAGTTTGAGGCTTCCTCAGCTCTGAATCATCTTCAAGAACTTCAAATAAGTGCAGCTGCCACTTTCAAGACAGCGTTTCCACAGCTGAGCTTAGTGGTGACAGGATTAAACATTTCATCTTGTTTTATTATGTAATCAAGTAATATTTACATTTATGCTTTAGAACAAAAAAGGTATATGGACGTGGACAAAATTGTTGGTACCCTTCCGTTTTCTGAACATTCAGGCTGTGCAGATGGATACTGATCTTTTTGTTCTGTTTTCACTGTATCACCACAGTTCATCGAGCCTTGATCAGTGTCACACTCACAGTGTGACACAATTGTTCCCAAAATCTTAATGATTGTTTATTGTGCTTTAAGCATGTGGAGGCTTTTCATTCAATATGAAATGTGAGGATAAGGAACTCTAGCTAATAAAGCCTTTGACAGTCAGTGAATTCATGCCGATTTTTATTTATTTATTTTTTTCTGTGCTGCCTGTGTTGTGCCATCTGGTTAGTGATCTGACGGTGCTGTATTTTGCTTGTGTGTGTTGCTGCAGGCTGCTGGGTCACTGGGAGGAGGCAGCCAAGGACTTGGCCACAGCCTGTAAACTGGACTATGATGAGGATGCCAGTGCGCTGCTGAAGGAGGTCCAGCCTAAGGTATAGTGCCAAAAAAAAGAGAGAGAGAATAAGAGTTCAGATGTTTCTGATCCAGATAAACTGCTGGATCAGAGCAGGTAGCCAGTCAGACAGGAAATCAAACATGGTGTTGATGCCCTTTGATCTGCTTCACGCTCTCCTGTGTTTTCAGGCTAACAAAATTATGGAGCACAGACGCAAATATGAGCGCAAGAGGGAAGAGAAGGAAATCAAACAGAAGCAAGAGCGGGTAAAGAAAGCCAGAGAGGAGCACGCGCGAGCTCAGAGGGTGAGCTGCTGTCAGAACGTATATTGTTAGTTGATATGACCTGCACAATTAGGGATGCTTCAGTGGGTTATCAGATGCTGCTGACGTGCATGATTTTCCCACTTCAACGCTTCAAAGAACTGTTTCTCTTCAATCACTGCCTCTACAACCATCATGTTTTCGGTTCGGACACTCAAGCTTCTTCCACATGCGCAGTATACAAAAGAAAAAGAAAATGTAAAAATGAAAATGTAACGGACCAAGGTGCATAGACAGTAAACACAACAGTACAGAACTGAAGGTCCACTGTACCGTTTCTGTATGTGTTAATAAATTATACATCCAGTGTTATAGAATAACACATGGGCCGATTCCTTCGCCCACCCAGCTACAGTTGGAACGGCAATGTCCTCCAAGAACAGCCAAATGTCCAGCTGCACACTGAGGCAGGTTGCCTGTGAAGTACTGTACTATGAACTGGTGGCCAGTCATGGACGTCCAAAGTTATCACGTCAGACAATTTAGTATTTGCGGAATGAAAACAAAGCAAAATGACTCAAACCTTTGCATTTCCTTACCAGCCAACCTGAAAACACATGTCAAGCTTTCGGCCTCTGACTATGTGCAACATGTGCCACCCGGCTTCATACAAGTATATATGTAACATCAGACCTCAAAAAGCATAATATGACCCCTTTAAAGTTTTCAAACCACTTGTACAAAACAGAAAAGGAACAGTAAGAGCAGCTCTACATATTCAGCTCCAGAAAGGGAATCCCATTACCAGACTTACTGTAACTGTTTCAGTACTCCACCCCCTGATATTTGTCCCTTCTTCTGTGTCTCCCAGGAGGAGGAAGCGCGACACAGCTCAGGAGCAGGAGGATTCTTCCCAGGTAGGGGAGTGGAAACACGTCTGTGATTTACATAATGGGATGAGATGTACATCCATCGTGTGAGCAGGATATGAAAAACTAATCCCCACTTTTAATGTCCATGTGGTCATTTCCTAGTATGATTAGCCGCTAATCTCAATACAGGCCCCTGATTTCTGTATTCAGGGTAGAGGATTACAAAAACATGATTCCCAGTTAGACTTCTCCTGAAGAATGTTGAGTCTTTTTTGTATCTAAGGTTTCTAATCTGCTTTTTACAAGAGCATGTGTGCATTACAAAAGACTGCAGCACCGTGGCTGGATCTAAGTGAGATTATTCACAAACCATGCCACTCGTAGTCTGACTAAAACTGAAACTAACACAAAGTGCTGTGTAGAAGTGTTAATAAATCGATTACCAGCAATGGGGACAATTAATAACTACAGCATGAACAGCAAAACCCAGTGCAGGTGTCTGTAAAGATTACATTAAAAATGTTTAAAAATAAATAGGCACTGGAAGTCAAAAAGCAGGGTTATCCTATTATCAGATGTCAAAAATATGAAGTGCAGTAGACATATCAGCATCTGAAACTATACTGAGGTAAAAACTTATTTCAGTTTATAATTATTTTCATATCCATTTTACAAAAATGTAAAATATTGTTTAGTGTTGTTTATTTATTCTCTTTAATATGATATTTGCAGCTACGCCCAACAAAGTGTTAATATATGCTGCTTGGATTCATCACCAGACATGTCATGACATCTGTAAACGCAGTCACGAGTGCTGTGACAGTTAATGAGTCTCTTTGTCACTGTGCAGGTGCAGCTGGATTCCCAGGTGGAGCGGCTGGATTCCCAGGTGGAGCCGCTGGCATGTCGGGTCTTGGTGAATTCTTGAAGGATCCTGAGTTGCTCAATGCCATGAAGGTGATTTTCTGCTCAGTACTGGATCAGTTTTACTGCTGCTAATCCAGAATCAGCTAATAGTACAATTTTAGAGCAAAATTAGTAATTTTAGAGTACAAATATCAAATGTTGATAAATCGGTTTTGTTCACGTACACTTTCCATGTCATGGGAAGTGGCTGAAACTACTAAAAAACGATGTGATGATTGTACAGAACGAGTTTCAGCCCATCATTTACCGCTCCAGCTCACGAGTGTCAGGAGTGATCTGTAATAGGTGATTATCTGCAACACGGTAGCGTGACCAGCTGTGTGGTGTTCAGTGGAACCAGTGGCACTGACAAAAGGACAAGAGGTAGAGCTGGAGGTGCCAGAGTTAGAGATGCTGAGATTTTCCTTGGGAACAACAATTATGGACGGGATCATAAATGATATTAGAGGGACAGTGCAAGTAGGACGGTTTGGAGAAAAAGTGAGGCTTCGTGGACAGAGGACTGAGGACAGAGCTGCCACACAGGAGGAGAAGAGGAAAAGGATGTGGTGAGAGAGGGCATGAGAGAGGTTGGTTTGACAGAGAGAGAGAGATCTGATGTGGCGACCCCTAAAGAGAGCATGCAGAGACGATGTGCCCCCCAAGTCATAGGTTTACTGGTTTGGATCACCATTTTCCTGGAGTGTAACAATTCTCTGAATACAGCGAATTGCGTGTGTGTAGCTACTTTGTGTGTAATACCATTTGGAACACTAAATTCTTTATAAATGTGTACGACCTACACTAGTGCACCTGAAGATGCTGCAGACAACTCATGCTACAGCTTCTATATAGACACAGTGTACATTTCACAACATAAAACGCACTTTCAAAGGGAAGTGAGCGATCCTCTCACATGGAGAACGTGGAGGAATTGTCTTGGTCTTTCTAGACTTGGGGTTTAGAGTAGTTATACCACAGCCAGTTGTCATCAGCTCGTCTGTAAACTGGACCTACTGGTCAGAGAACCAAATATTCCACGCAGGGAATGTCATAGTGGAATGTGGCGTCATCTGAGAGCGTGCTTTGATGAAAGAGGGAAAACTCAACCTTGTAATGACTTCTGGTCTCTTAATCCCAAATACAAAATTTCCGCGTAATCGAATTACTTTCAGACCTACCACATGCTCTCATGGCTTATTTAAAAACTATTTTTTAAACGCACTCAGTGGTTTATGAATGCATCAAGCTGTTAACCTTGTTTGCCTTCCATATTAAACCCCAGGATCCTGAGGTGATGGCTGCTTTCCAGGATGTTGCACAGAACCCAGCCAACATTGCCAAGTACCAGAACAACCCTAAAATCATGGCCCTCGTCACCAAGCTGAGCGCCAAATTTGGAGCTTCACCACAGCCGTAGACGGGAAGGACCAAAGCGGAGAGGAGAGCGGAGACGTGGTGAAACGATCTGGAGAACCACAATGCTTTGCAACAATTATTCACTGTGTACAAATCAAACAGAGGAAAGGTGTGATGTAGAGAGAGTGTGGGCGATTTTTTAAATGTTCTTAATCAGTCTGTTAGCACTTAGCAACGTCTCAAAGCAACCCGATGGTTAGGAGTCAGGTGTGATACTTAGACTTTGCCCCTCTGACGCGTCTTAACACAGGTTTCTTAACCTGCAACTGGAAACGCTCCTGCATTAAGACGCTAGCTCACAGACATTAATGTGATAATGGTTTCACTACCTGTTTTTTTTTCTTTTTCCTTTTTCTGAAATGAGCTCACAACTGTCGACATTTGTTACCAGATTTATTGGTTTATGGGGGAAGAAAACAAAAAAAACGTACTGAGCTTGATGTCTGACCCTGTTGAAAAAATGATTCACAATAATAAAATGTCTGTTGCTGCAAAAGATTTGACATTCGTTCACATTTTCCTTATTAAATGGAGACTGATCATTTATAAAGATGAATTAATCAAATGTTTGGCACATTAACATCCAGAAGGACCTTAACTAACTCAGTTTAGATTTGAAAGCAGCAGGCTGTATATTAATGTGGTTCATTGGAAGCAGCTCAAATCGATGCATTGCTGCGTTTCTGCCTCTGCTGTTGTTGTTGGAAGCAGCAGTTTCTAGGTGTCAGTGTAAAACTGGACCAAGTCAAACTGACAATTTATCATATTAAAAAAAAAAAAGAGTTTAAACTGACTGGTTCCAGATTCTTAAATGTGAAGACTTCTCTCTTTTTGTGTTTGGAATGAAAAGAGTTCTTTCTTTTTTTGCTTTTGTGGTGCAGTGGAGTTTTCCCCTAAGGTTTGTTTTCTGTTGGTTGGACTAAACACAAAATTGACAAAAGATCAGAATGCATTAAGCTTTTGACCAATAACTGTCATAATTTTGTGAAGTTATCAAGTTTCTTCTTTTGTTCCATCAACCTGAAGTTCAGATTATTCACAAGCACAGAAGGAATAAAAATTTACAAGATGGAGGATTATTGTTTTTTTGTCTTTGATATACAAATGTTGATCATTTTCCCTTTGATTAATTGACCCTAATCAGGTTATTGTTTAATTAACTGACTGGTTCCACACAAACAGTCAACTTGTCTAACACGCATGCAAGTGCCCGGTACAGTGTTTTATAAATCAGATCCAAAGGGAAGATTGGGTCACTCTGACGCTTAATCCACCTGGCGCATCTGTCGTTCAGATGAGATTACTGGTCTGATCTGACGGAACAAATGCCTCTAACCGAGGTCAGCTTTTTCAACCATCTAATGGTCGTTGCACACAAATGTTGAATCGTTCTCTTTTCAGCAGGAGTAAATCAACATTTCGAACAGTACATAGCATTTCTCCTTCACAAGTCAACCATTAGAAACATTAAGCCTGTGCTGTGTAACAACAGTTGTTTATTCATGTACTCATTAACATACCAAAACAAAGACATGGGTGTAAAATAACAACTAGGCTTTCTACCAGCAGGGAACAGAGAAGAAGTAAGAGTGATGTCAGCAGAAGCCAAGATAGAGGACAAAAATACTGCTAGTGTCCATATCTGTGGAAAAATGAGACAGGAGAGGACAGATGGTCAGTGCCGCTGTTCATTTCAACAACTTAACTGTCAATGAAAGAACCACCAAGATAATATTTTTATGATTAATACTCACTTCTGAAACTCCCACTCTCTGTTGTCCAGAGGGCACACCTGTCTGGTCTTCAGCCAACGGGAAATACAGTGGAAATGGAAAGCATGCTGGGAAAAAGAAAAGCAACACGTTATGTTCTAGATTAAAGTCAAATTAATTGAATGAACTATATTTAATTTTGACAGGATTTATTCATAAGCTAACAGGCTGTGAAAACACAGCAATAACTATTTAAATAAAGGCAACAGGGTTTCTGAAGGTTTCAAAAACTCAAACTGAAGTTAGTTGAGCCTTTAAAATTAGTGTAAATCAAAATTTGATAATATTATGTAGATAAAACAGAAACAACTCATGGAAGACAGAAATAGGCTGCGCTACTTTGTTGAGTATAAACATTTTCCGTAAAAACACAAAAGCACAATTAAATTAATGCAACATTACATACGAACAAATTGGCCTAAATGTACATAATATTCAAGACCATTCAGTCATATTATTCATTACAAATGTCACTCAACTTGTGTAACTGCACTGACGTGTAGTATCAATTATTAAAACCCCATGTTGCTAAGTGTTACAATAGCATCCACACACAGCAGTCACAGGTATTTCAGAAGATGCTCAGTTCCCACAAGGCAGGAATGGAAACTCACATTGCACACACCCCAAGCTACAGTGCACTCCTCAGACGTTGCCGACGCTTGATTGGCCTGGCACTCTATACCTGATGAAGAAGGAGAAAAACAAAACTGATACACATGTCTGATACAGTAAGTGTCATTTGGAGCCTAACAGCTCACTGATTCTTTCACGGTCTATTATTCACTTCCAGTGTGTTTGAAATGAAAATCTGTGAAAGTGAACTCACAGAGGTCCATGATGTGGTTCCTACAGATAGCACAGTTATCCACTACAATGTCCCAGGCCCACAGCGCCACAGCATTCCACTGGTGGGGGTCAGAAACAAAATGTAATTTAAATTTCAGGTTTAAAACATTTATACATGCTCATATCTTATTTCAATACAGCAAGCAATATGAAGACAGCAAGTGACACACAGTTTTAGAGATTAATACCAATATCAAAATCATATAAGGGTTTTATTTCATTGTTTATAAACAAATGAAGTTTTAATAAAGACTTTTGGCTCATTTATTCTAAAATCTTGCACCAGGTCTTATTAAATTTGTTAATGTCAACAAGACCAACCAAAAAACTTATAATGTAAAGATAAGCATATTAATAAAAATAAAACCTAAGTTAACAGACAGTATTGTTTCAGTAGATGGCAAAAACTGTATACATAGTATAAATTGTAAAATTAATAATCAGAGAAAAGGTAAATTCAGATGTATCATAAACAGATATTACTACATCAGGCAGCAACAACAACAACAAATTACCCTTAACATTTTGTGGTTATGTGCTAACCTATGCTATGGGGTTCCTGAAACACCGTTAGTTCTTAGGACATGTAAGCATAAAGTCACCTCGTGTTTTAAGTTGGCCATATACACTGTCATGTTCATTATTTTAAGTGCGTGATCTTCAGTTCTCAGGCTCTGAATCAGTGTTGAGAAATGCGGCTTAGTTAGTTAAGCTAACGCTAAGCTAACTTGGAGCTCTGGTCTTTATGCTAACGTTAGTCAACCTAAAATTGAACGTTAACATTGATATAGCTTCTTTTTCTCGTTGATTACACATCCGTGTAGGTTGGTGGTCTCCGTCACACCGGTACAGGTTCTTTTTAATAAAGTTAAAGCTATACCCCGAAAGGAGAAGTGCAAATTCATGCCCCGTTTGAGGCTATCAGCTAGCTTAGCTTTCTAGCTATTCGCTAACGACAGGGCTACAATAAGTGAAAGCAGGCAGCTAGCGTCAGTGAGCTGTGGTCGGCGCTGCCGACAGATTAAATAGCTGATTCACCAATCGAAACTGTGTTAATCTATAAAACCATACCTTCTTTACTTCAAATCGCTTCTTGCTAGCGCCACTATTTGTGCCGCTCGGTGTATCTACATCCATAGCTGCTGCCATCTTGACCGGAGAAGTTAGCTGTAAATGTAGACGGTAAGCTACCCGGAAGTGTACCCGTGTTCAATATCCGCTAGCGCGTTAGCGCATGAACCTGTGGATTGAATGCGTTTGTGCCATTAATACATGATTATTATAAAACAGTTACTTGTGTTACACGATTGAAAATCTATGTTAACGTGCCAATATCGTTGAAATTTTAATTTAGAGCACAATCAACATACAAAAAAAGAAAAGTCAGGTTCCACCGAGATTTGAACTCGGATCGCTGGATTCAGAGTCCAGAGTGCTAACCATTACACCATGGAACCGCTGGAAGCCACTTTCCACTTCAATGTCTTATCTGTTTTAAAAGGGGAGGTCATTAAAATTTTTATTTTGTTTTACAGTTTGACATATAATACAAGGAATAAAAGCTGTCTTAACATCAGTATGTTCAAACATGTTGACATTTATTTATGATTCATTATCTACTCTAGTTTGTTTAGGTAGTGTTTGAAGCTTTATAATCTTCAGATAGGAAATAGTGAATGTAAATTAATTACAGGCTTGTTATCAGTAGCACTTTAATTAAAAAACAAAACGTGCAAACTCAGCTGTTAGAATGCAATAACAATTAATCAATTAATCGTTTTTCCCAGTTTGTTAAATTCATTTATTTCAGTGTCTTCTTGTTTGTCACTTTTGGTGCTGCAGGTTTCCTCTGAGCCTGGTTCTTCATTGGTTTGGACTTTTTATCTTTGGGCTTTGCAGTTTTAGCTTTAACTCTCGGGGCCTTTGAGAGATTGGGTTTGGGTTTCTTCACTTCTGGAGGCCTTTGGCCCACAGTAACCGCCTCGCCTGGAAGAGAGCTGCTTTCTGGGCAGGACGTGAAGACACTGACGTCCCTGATGCTCTGGCCTCTGAGCTCTGGAGGTTGTCCACAGGTAGCAATCACCTCCAAGCTCACATTCTCCATCCACCTGAAGAAGAGAGACAGATCAACAAGTCAAATGGGTCTTGTCCACAAAGCAGGTTGTAATAATGTAATAATAATACTGTTAGTGTGTTGTTCACTCAAATTAATCTCCTGCAGATGATTTACAAAACCTTGATGCACTGACCTACGAAGGGGCAGCAGACTACAGTCGCACAGCAGGGGGTTGCTCTGCAGGTCAACAACCTCCAGGCCGGTGAGTGGGCTCAGGTCAGGAAGTTCCTGCAGCTGATTTCCCCTCACAGTGAGAGCCCTCAGCCCCGGGCCCAGCCCTGCCAGAGCCTCCTTAGACATCTGAAAGGTGGTACAAGCTTTTAGCATGAATATGGCCTCGAGCGTAGAGAATAATATTTATCCAATGATTCATTTCACTGAGTCACGTTAGTTCCAAACTATTGGAAATGCTGTTATTTTTACACTACAGAAACAGCACTCCTCACAGTTGTGGAATCCCTGCGGGCTGCAAAGGTTAGGGGACAGTCCTCTGTCTTAATCCTACTTGATCTGTCTGCAGCCTTTGACACGGTGAACCACCAGATTCTTCCATCCACACTCTCTGACTTGGGCATATCTGGAACAGCTCAAACCTTCAATGTATCCTGGCAGAGGCACGTTTCCAACCCTCACAACCTCTCTACCGGTGTGCCACAGGGCTCAGTTCTCGGTCCTCTTCTCTTTTCAGTCTATACTACATCTCTAAGCTCTATCATCTGCTCAGATGGCTTTTCCCATAATTTCTATGCTGACGACACACAGCTCTTCCCGTCCTTTCCACCAGATGACTCCACTGTCTTATCATGCATCACTGCCTGTCTGTCTGACATCTCCACCTGGATGAGGGAAAGACACCTTCAACTCAACCTCTTCAAGATAGAACTTCTAGTTTTTTCTTTCTAGACCGTCAATACACCACAACATCAGCATCAACACTGAGTCTTCAGTGATTGTCCCTACTAAGTCTGCCAGAAACCTGGGGGTCATCACTGACAACCAACTGAGCTTTACAGACCACATCTCCTCTGTCTCTAGGGCAGATTTCCCTCTACTACATCAGAAATATCAGACCCTACCTTTCTGGATACATCAGATTCAAAGCTCTGACTCTGTGGTCAACTCAACTGCACCAATCTACCTCAACTCCCTCATTCAGATCTACACTCCCTCCCGCCCACTGCGCTCTGCCAATGAACTGTCAGACAAACAACAATTTCCTTCACTGTTAATAAAGTTGTATTATGATTTATTCAGAAATCCAGAGGTAGTGGGAGAAAGAATGAATTAAAATGAAAACATGA
>OMLM01011156.1:210623-232617 GCA_900302695.1 Helostoma temminkii | reverse complement strand
ACAAAAAAAAATCACTTCATACTTTTTCCAGCGTAAGCAATGTTATTTTCTTTTTTAGCAGGCAGTACTGCAGTTAATCTAACATTGCATCCCTATGTCAGTCTGCAGGGCCAGTCTGACCGTCTGTCTGGTCCAGAAATTATAAGCACAAGACTGCACATATTAGGTTGCTGTGAAGCTGCCTTCCTCAGACAGCCAGTGTGTGATTTAGCTCACATATTTCTATGACATCCTTATTAATGACAGCAATGTCAGAACAGGGCTGCAGCAGATTTACCTGCTTTAGTGTGATAGCAGTTAACTTTTACAGCTGTTTGTTTTTATGGTGCTGCAGGTAATTTCACTCTGAAATCCAGCTTCTTCTGCCTCTTGGGGGGATCAATTCAGTCATTTAAACAAGGACCCATTTGTAATGGCGTGTATGGGTAATAACACTGTAATTGTAATTAAAATTCTGTATTGTTGTACTGTAACCAGCAATATCCTTCATACTCTTGCTTCAGGAAGTGTATTCCCTCTTTTCTCTCTCTCTTGTACTGTCTTCCTCTCCTCACTCCAACTCTGAGCAGCCATTTAATGTTTATGCATGCACAATTGAGTAATGATGTTAGGCATACAATAGTAAATGTTGACTGTTTGTCTAAGGCTCCCAGTGCACTGCTTAATCAAAAAATAATACCCACTTTGTCTGGGAAACATCCACACACGGAGCAGTGCGTTCTCTCAAAAGACACAAAATAACACACTCTACTCAATCAGTTAAATGTTAAACTGAGTCCCAACACTCTACGTTCCCGCAGCACCACAGCCAAACATCAGAAGGCATGACATGCTCCTGAGTCATGACTTCACCCAAGTTCCAGAAGCTGCAGATGCTTCCAGCAGTAGCATCCACACATTTGCAGCCCCTGCAGCTCTGCGACACTGTACAATCCAGCTAGCATCGTGCCTCTGCAATAGTCAAAGATGATTCCTGAGCTTTAGCGGGTAATTTGGAACGAAGGGAATTTACCCAAAATAGCACAGCACTGCCCCTGAGGATAGTGAGAGCAAACTGTTATATTAGGTCACGGTTGAGACATAGCAGTGACTCTCTCCTCTTTCTGTAACCTTTCTGCAACTGCATAACAACAGTTTATAGATGATGTACAGGGTTTGTCTTGTCGAAGTAATTTAATGATGCCAATGCTGTCAGTTTTTCTGTGTTTGGAGACAGAAGTTGAAATTGGCCCCACAGTCAAATAGTTTCACTTGTCACAGTCTACTTTTTCATGCACTCATCAATGTGGAACAACCTTGTGTATGTTTTGTTTGACTGGCAGGACAGTTTGAATTGCTCTTAACTATGAAGAGATGCTTCACCTCTCATTCATTAGCACTGCAGCTGATTTGGATTCTTTTGTAGACAAAACATAAAGTGGACCAGGCCCTTTGTGAAATGCTGAGTAGTTGTTGGAATCAATCGGCATCATTGATTTCTGGCCATGCTAAAGCTCTTGTTAGCTGCCGTTTAACAGTACTACTGTCTGATTTGTTTTAAACATAGCCTCAATCTCACCTTTTAGCTTGCCACCATCATTATGACAAGAATAGTATCAGCTAAGACAAGGTTATAGTTGTCCAGTGGGTCACACTGGAGTTGGACATCGGCTTAAACTGGAGAATGTGATCATTAGTATGTTATTCCTGACTTGTAACATTTCTCTCATTGTCTCATTTTCTTGTTTTCTGACTCGATCACCTAGCCGCCTTCCACTCAGTCTCGCTCCATTCCCCATAGACTTTCTAAAAGATGTAGGAGTTTTACCTTTTGTCCTCCTTGTCTGCTTCTCCACTCCTTGTGCCTAATTGGCATAGAGTGCTGACATTTACACTCTTCGCCCTCTGTGACATGGCTGCCTTTCCACTGTGAAACAGCTTATTAGCAGAGATGATTTTTTTTCTTTTTTCCTTTTAGGTATATTCTTTACTTTTCCCTGTTGAAGTTATTTCATTGTTTCTACTTGTCTATGAGAGTCATAGCAGACTATAAAACAGTGTACCACCATAAACAGCCTGTGTGTAAAAATCCCCCAGGATGCAAACACACCACCATTCAGTTTCTGGAAATTGTCATGGTGTGTAAAGTTATGAAAATAAGATCAAATAGAAGGGTTTCTCCCAACCAATCTCAGTTTGATAAATTACCAGCAGTGCACGGCTAAGTCCACTGCTCAGGAACAAAATGGCACTGCTCATAAAAGGCCCCATCATCTCCCCACAAATGTATTGATAGTGGTGAAAGACCCTGACAATAAGCTCCAGCTGACACGAAATGGAGGACACTGTATTTTGACCGAGCGATGCAGGATTTTCACTGGTTATGTGAGATTAACTTACCGGAGACCTTTAACGGTAAACTGTCTGATTCTAGTGAAGGTGGAGTAGGATGAGAGCGAGGGAGTAAGAAAAAGAAGATTGTTTAACTTATAACTTAGGTTATTACTAACCTACCAAGGTTAAAGCAGTTGTATTGGCTGCTAGATTTGGCAGTTTTCAGTGCTCCTTTACCAGGTCCAACACAGTCATGTTGAGACATTGAAAATAAAAACAGTATTTTGGAAGAAAAAAAAAAACATTGATCTGTGTTGGATTTTTCACCTACATGCACACCCTTTGTGTCACATCTCTCCTCTCCACGTCCATCTATCCAGCTGTGTGCAACCCCTGAACAACTGTAGAGAAATAAAAATGAATGAAAGCCACTGAAAAGGAGAAGTGACGAATTAATCCAGCCCTGTTTTTTTTTTTTTTTTCCCATTTTGAGAGTGTTGCGTCTGTTTGCACGACAGATAATGATGGCGTTCATAGAAGAATGTGGGAGGGGCAGCGGTGGCGAGCATACTGGTATTGTCATTCATAGCCTTATTCCGCCTGTCATTTATTTTCCCGCTGCATCATTGCCATTTGCTGTATTATATATTATTTTATCCCACCCCTACATAAACGGCACCTGTCACTGCATGTGTATGTGTTTGTCTCTTCAAACTGGGAGCAACACAAAATCTCAGCCTCCTTTGAAAATGCAAATAGGTTCTATTTGTGGCCTGCTCCTGTCAGTGAGTGTGTGAGCATATTGAGGGGAGTTTTTGTGTGTTTGTCTGTCTGTGTGTGTGTGTGTGTGTCTGTGTGTGTGCGTGTGCGTGTGATGAGAGAGAGGCATGCAGCTACATCTCTGTATGCACATGGTGTCAGCTCACTTTTACGCATCTGTTTAACACATCGTCTTTGACTGTTTGCATCTGTGTCCTTGATAACTGCAATGTGTCAGTATTGACAGCAAGAAAGATGTTTGAGGAAGGTGTGTGTACGTGTGTGAGTGACCGCGTGAATGTGGTCACACTAAAATATTTCACAGTTCAGAACCCAGATCCCCCTTGTTTTAGGACTGCGGTAGAGTTGGAACAGGGAACAAACAGACCATCTGTGTTTGTATGCGTGAGGTGGAGGGTTGTTCTTCTTTGTGTGCATGATTTGTTTTTTTGTTTTTTCCTGCATCTACAGTGGGTATGTTAAACTAAACAGCTTTCAATATACAGTGTGAATAACTTTTCCTCATTCTTCTTTCCATTTCTCTTCTCTCTCCTCACATCCTCTTTCTGACCCCTCTCCCCACTTTCCCTTCTCTTCACTTTTGTTTAGGAGAAGAACAAGGACAAAGACAAACGTTTCCGTCCGCTCTATGACATCCCCTACATGTTTGAGGCACGTGAGTTCCTGAGGAAGAAACTCATTGGTAAAAAGGTAAGAACCACTGAGAGACTAACAACCTCTGTTGCTCTGTGTGTGTGTATACCTGTCTGTGAATCAACTTGATTGCCCCTAATCAGCTTTTAATGAGTTAAACAACAGCTTTAAACAGGAGTTTCCCCAGTGCAGTACATAAGCTCATACACTCTTTTACCCCTCACTGGTAGCCAAACACACATTTATGAAGCCCTAAGCTAGATAACTGTTTCTCAGTGTGAATACCAAGTACTCTCAGTAGATGCCCTGGGGCTTGGTATTGGTCCGGACGCACCCATTAAATAAGCAGTGTTGATTTCCCCCTCTTGTGTCTATTGATCGACTGGGTCTGTACACTTGGGGGGGCTGCTATGATTTACACACATCTGGCTCAGGAGAACCATGCATGGAGCTGGAGAGCACTCGAGATACACACCACTGCTTAAACGCCTGCTTTTTGCAAAAAAAAAAAAAAAAAAAATTTAACTGTGAACTGATGTTGAATTGATGTTTGAGGGCAAAAACATCATAAAATTATGTTTAGTGTTTGAAATAGTTTAGATACAGTTATTAAAAGTAAGTAATGATTTGCAACGAGCTCTGTGCACTTTTAAATGTGGCAAATGTTAAATTTTCACATCATGCTTTCAGTGCACACATTAGGCTCCTTCACAAAATCAGTAATATAACGCCTACATTGTTGTTATTGACTATATAGATGCAATTTAGCCTCCTTCAGTGGCAGTAATGGTGCCGGGAAAAAAGACATGCCTGTTGTCACTGCCTGAGTTGAATTATGTTTTATGTCTTCCAAAATAGTAATCTCCAACACTTTTCAGATCTTACATTATAATGGGAGCCATGCTGAAAAAGATTGGAATCTGTCTTGCAAGAATCAACATAGCCGAAATGCAGTTAGAATGCACAGATTGATCGAAAACTCTATCAACATGACACATTTATGCACAATCATATTGACAAAATGACTTCCCTAGTCACAAGTTATCTCATAAATTCAATGCTTTTCTGTAGCTGACTTCCAACAATCAGATTTTGGAGCTTAGACCTCCACAAATCAGTTCTCAGTGTTTCACCAATATCTCAGCATGTGTTTCTGTTGGCCTGAGAAAGTACCAAGCAAATTTACCAATTTCAGGTGTCCAAACCAAATCCCACACCAAATGGGTGGAACAAATATACCCATCTTGAACACTTTAATAAGTGTACAGTGTTAATATCTGTAGTGCATGCATTCAGAGCCAAAAGCGAAGAATTTCTAGGGGAGGTTTCAGTGCAGGGCTGAGTTTGATATGTGTTCCAGTTGCTCATCATAGCCAATGTAATTATTATCATTACTGTTTTATTTTTAATAGTAAAAAATGTATCTTTAAGATAGTTTTTAACAAGTGAAGCAAGAATAATGATTCTGTTTAATTGTAGTTTGTGGTTGAAAAAGTGTGTTTGTGTGTGTGATGGGATTAGAAAGACTATACCTTTGTCAAGGTGTTAACAATAATGTCCAAAATATTGCCAGTAGTATAAGAATATAAAACACAGTTGCTTGTATTTGTGTGTATTGCTCATGCATCTAAATGTAGTCAAAATACATCATATGAATATACGTTAAAGCCTGACAAATGTGTGTATTCGCACTACCATTAGCTGATAGCTGTTTACTCATGCTAACACAGATGTCATGGACATACCCAAGAAAGGAAATGATAATCAACAATAAAATAATTAAACCCGGAAAACCCTCAAATCAATCTGTTTTTATACCCCTTTTGATTTTACTCTATTGCTGCTTAGACTCTAGGGTGTTTGAAAAGACAAGTCAGCTAAAAATGTTTGTGTCTTTTAAAGCCTCAGGCAAATTGCTGTTTGTAGCATTTATTGTTTTGTTTAAGTGTGCATGATTGTGCATTTGTCAGAAGAAGTTAATGTCTTAAGTGTGATAAGTACACACATTTTCATTTTCAGTGCTTCTATGGCCCCTTTGTTTCACCTGCATTAAAATGTGAGGCAGTGCATTCAATAATGGAAGCTGCAGTTGCAGATGGTGGTGTCCACATGTAATTTATTGTGAATGTAAATGTAACCTTGGCATACCTATTCAGTGTTAACATTTAAACAGCACAACAAGCCCCCGAAGCGCAATCTCACTTTCTTTTTATCAGTACTTAGCATTTAACCTAAATTTGCCCAGATCTGGTCTCATGCATCCCTTCTGTCATTATGTGAATGTGTATGCATATACAGTATACTGCCCTGTATTCCTTTACATTTGATTAGTGTTGAAGTTGTGTATCCCAAGGGTGTGCTTATAGGCTCTTTGAAGTGAGTTAGATTTAAGTGGAAAGCTCTTGCCCATTTGCCAGCAGTGCAGCCCCCCTCCCTCCTCCTCCTGTAAAAATCAATAACGGAAGAGCTCTGGTGCGTTGCTTCCTTCCCATTGTTTTATTGTTGCTAAGCCACAAGGCTAAAGCGTTGAATTAAACCCTGTCATCATGTATTATCTTTTTTTTAAAAATAATTGCAGAGTCCTAAAAACTGCAGGTTTTTGAAGGTACAAACCCCACCCAGCTGACTTGGCAGCAAGAAGAATTAGTTTGGATGAAATGATCACAGGCTCGCTATGTGTGAATGTTTGTGAATACTTAGCCCTCAAAAGCTTTAATGTTAATCTGTGATTCCCTGGCCTACTTGAGTTGTTAAGTTGGATGCAGGTAGATGCACAAGTGTACAGATGCATCTTGCACTCTTACAAGGAGAGGAGTTTAGGCAACCCACTTACTGTCATCCTGTCTGTGAACGCTAAGCTCTGTGGAGACAGATTTGGAGCAGTAAGCATTAGTAGAAGACTGTAAGACCACTGCTTTTCCTGAAATTCTGCTCCAGAGAGCTCTACTCTTATCTCCCCAGTCCCAAACCCATTGCAATACAAACTGAGACAAATATTTTACCTCGGTAGTGGGGTAATTAGGGCCTGACCTGTAGGATTTAAAAAGAAATTTTTTGTCTGGTGTGGGTCTCTCCTGAGAGAGGAATGGAGCTAGAACTTGGATTACTTACAAGATGTGACGCTGGATTTATCGTCTGACCACAAAAGGTGTACCTTCGCATCATTTAGCTTGAACTGGACCAAAACTAATCATCTTGTCCAGTCACATGGTTGAGTTAACAGATTGACCCACAGGTAATCCCGTTGACAGTCTCTTTTTCAGAGTATGCAGTACATTTCATGAATTGGGAAACAAGCAGATCTCCCTTGACTAAATCTTCTAGGATGTGACTAAGCATCAACCTTGAGTCTCAGTGTGCTGAGCTAAAGCTCAAAGGCTGTATGCGACTGTTCTGCATTACGAGAATAAAGCTACATTAAATGCTTTTTTTTCCATTTAAACTCCTGATTCCTCATCTGGAGACTACAGTGCTTTTTCTAATATCCATATTGAAGCCAAGCTGAGTCTATATTTGATAGATGTTACAGGCAGAAATGAACAAGTGCAATACCTGCTCTCCGCTTTGAAAGAGGACTTTACCGCTACAAGTTTTACTTAAATCTTGTCTAGTTCCCAGGATCATCTCCAACAACCATACATCATTGATCAGTTTCATGCTGACAAGAAAATCAGTCATTAGATTATGTGAGCCTAAAGATCTTAATTTTCACTTAGGATAATAAAATTGATAGTTACAGTATATATCTTTTTTTGTTCAGATGTAAGGTGGCATTTGCAGGATATGTCTCACTAAATAACTCACTCTACCTTATGCCATAAAAACCTCTCCTGAACTATCCCTTTAAGGTAGGCTAAATATGCACTGAGGCATTTTTCTTTTTCCTCCTTTCTCTCTGTCAGTCTTCTTCATATATATCCCGACCCCCATTGAAATGGCATCACTTGCATGGTGACATAATCCCAAAAAGCTTGATTTGGCTAACTTTATAAGTAGTGCTTCTTGTGCGCCTGGGTCTCAGCCTCAGCAGAAAAAAAGTCCAATGGAAATGTTGCATTAAGCCACTTATCAGGGTTGAGCACATTCGGATAATCCTGCGTGCTCAAAGTGGCTCCTGTTATGCAGTTGCTTGTGTAGTACTGTTAGCACCAGAGTTTTCCCTTCTTATTGCTGTGTATGTGAGTGTGTGCATGTATTGAGAATACCGTGTGTGCAATGTGGCATTTGATGTGGTGTGTATTTGTGGGAATGAGACTTGATTTTTGGGGGGGAAGCTTGAGGTGTGTGCTTTTGAGCAGATGAGTCACCAGGTCCCATGGTTGAAAATCCAGATGGGGCTTCCTCTTCCTCCTCCCTCACTCCCCTCTCTTCCTCTCTACGGTGTGCTGTCCAAGCTTGACTTTTTTTTTTCTTCCAGCACAGCTGTCTTCATTAAACGATAGCCAGCTGCGATTACAGCCTGCTAAAACACAGCGGCAACTTAAGTACCTCTCCTACACACAGACATGCGTATACACTCACTTTCTCTTTACATACCTTTCCATGTAGCGTTCATGTTTATTTTCTTATCCACCATTCCTCCCTCTTTCTTTGCTTTGTCAAGGCCTAAAACATATTCAGATCTTTTTTGTTTAATCCCAGTTGGTGAAAATGCACAGTGCGGTGTGAACCTGCACCTGTGTGTGAATGCCTGCATGTCTAATACCTCCTTTCCCCCTGGCTCGGTATAGCATTCTTTACGTGCTTTAGCTCAACTATGATAATATGCATCTCCACTGAGAACCCTCACTGTTTTAAATGTGCTGTTTGATTATAAAGTGGTATGCACCAATATGTGACAGTTTTTCTCTGCTCATTTGTTGGCAGATGGTTATTATACTGCAGCCAGAATTAGCTTGTTTAGTTGAAAGGGTGCAGGTGACAGGTGCTTATTTCAGGTTTAGTACACCTAAAACCCCATACACTTGATCAGGCAATGCATCCTTTCGCTATATTCCACTTTTCCTCTTATTTCACTGTGATTGCTGGCACAGGCATCCTTACTCTATCATAGTTGAAAATAAGTTGTGAAAGCTTTGTCAGTTAAGACCACCTCCAATCAAACGTACTTTAGCAAGGAGCTTTAGAAAAATATCTTTTTAAAATTCAATTAAACTTCGGCATTCTTGGCATACCATGGTCGCATAGCGTATGTAAACACAAACACTCCACTCACATGAAAAACAGGCTTGTTTGTAAATACTCCTATGTAGATGTAAAAACACCAAAACATACTTTATTAAATATTTAAGTACATGTTACAAACATGATTTCTGTAGCAGAGTAAATCAATTGTCCCCATGCTGCTTGTGGTCTCAGTAGCACAAAAACATTTTGCCTTACATCTCTTATGTTGTCCTTGTCCTCATCACTTCCCCACACTCTAATCCATCCACTGCCTCTCCCCCTCCGACTCACTCGCCTCTGGGGCATTCTTATAGATGGCTTTGCCTTATCAGGAGATCTGTTAGATGGCCTGTGGAGAATGGGCCTGGAACTCCTCTAATCTAACATTGCTTGGTCACAGTTTAGAATCTGTCAACACCTCCTTTAATGGGGAACCACTGGTATTGTTGTTTCACAGCTTATAGCATTCCCTATTATATTTAGCATCTTTGTTTAAATTTTAGTTCTAGGTTTCCTTTTTTGTGTGTGTCTATTTTCTCATTTTCCTGTTTATTTTTAGCCTATTTTGTCCAATTTAGCTAGCTTTTGTATTTCATTGCTTTGTTTTGTCTCCTATACTTCAATTACCTGCGCATGACCACACAAGGCCATTAAACATAAATGTAACCAAGGACAACACTGTTTTTTTCCCTCATTTAAATGCCTGCATGTTTCAATAAGGCTGAATAGACATGAAACTCAGTGAGGTTTGCGTTACGAGGAAATAAAGGGCTTTGATGAGAGTCGGGCTAAAATAATTTCCTTCATGACAATAAGAATGGGTTATTTGCATGGATACAAAATTAATGGAATTTGGAATATTGCATTATAATATTGCATTTCCTTGGCTGAGAGGATCACAAGCCATTTCTGTTGCTGATAATACGATGGTTAGTCAGAATTGGATACTATGAATGTACTTTACAGCTGAAGAGGATGTTTATTTTTCAATTGATGGCTGAGCTGGGTTTTGTCTTAGCTGGGGTGGCAAGGTTAAATACAATTTGTTGGTGTAGGTGTCTTTGTTCTGCAAGGAGAATACTCAACTATTTGTGATTTAACTTTTTATATTTAGGTTTTAGTTTTCTCTTTTCTCTCACGTTTTATTTTTGAGATAATGTCCTGACATAACTACTTAAACTCCTGTTTATTAGGAAAAACATTGTATAGATTTTTAATTACTAACTTATGCCTTTAACTATTCCTCCTCCTTTACTAATAATAATTAATGTGAATTGTTCTGCTGAAGAATCCATTACAGCACATCTATCCTGGCTTGACAGAAGCTCTTCTCTTTATCTGCTTACATCACCATCTCCTCCTCCTGTCCATATACTGACACATCTACTGTCTCTTTCATGTCCCTGTAATAGACCTGTCTGCACTCTCTCTGTTGGACTTGTCTATGTTCTGATGTAAATTCAGATTCCTGCAGTTTTCCCTTCCATCATGTTTCTCTGACATGGTTGACACATAGCGCTTAAACTGCCGATTGTGTGTACCGGTACAACTGCACCCCTGCTGTTTGCACTGTCTGCCTGTGTCTTGCCCACAGACCAGGCTTTCCCCATCGGATGCCTTTGGATATACACACACACACACACAGCAGAGTGACAGAACTGTATCTTCAGGGTGGGTGGACTAGAATCTGTCCCTAGGGACCTAGCAAGCTATGTTGAGAGCACAGTGTAGGGTCATTTTGGTTCTGTCATGGTGTGTGTGTGTGTGTGTGCGTGCTCGCACATGTGTGTGTATTATCCCAAACACCCACAGTGTGTTCATACTCCTCCTCTGGGGAGATCTACAGTGCTTCCTGATGTGATTCACTCTGACTGGGGGTGACCTTGAGAACTGGGACAAACACAAAGAGAGAGAGAGAGACACACAGAACACCCCCTACACTGAATGTTACTGTAACTGGTCTTGATGTTTGTCTCTATACTCTTGGTGTGTTGTTTGACCTTCTGATGCTTATGTATGTTTTAGGTCAATGTGACAGTGGACTACATCAGAGCAGCTACTGGTCCAGGAGAAGGCACCCCTGCTTTCGCAGAGCGCACCTGTGCCACAGTCACAATTGGTGGCATGTAAGTAATGGCCTCATTTTACCACCCTGAATGATGCACTTCACTTTTTGTGTATTGCATTGCCTTTTTGTTTATTCTCCTGTTGTTGACTCATTTCATACCAGCTTACTGCCTGAAAGAAGCTTTAATCCCTGCATTTGTAGTACACTACCTTAAGCTTCAAATTGGAGTTTGTCATAAATTGGCAGCCCTTAGTGGGAGTTCATACTGTCATATTTGTCATTGTAAGACCATCACTAACAATTTCTAACATTACATCATTACATTATATTTTACTTTGTAAAACATATAAAGTTAATTTGACGTAAGATGACACAGAATAATCATTTGTAAATGCTTAGAACTTGTAATCTCAGCATCAGTCACAAAGTAACCTGAAGGTGCTTCTTTGTATTTAAATTTTCACGATAAGGGTCGTCTCTGTGCAGGCAATTATTTTCTATCTACAAACACTGCTTTGAAGGAATCAGATTAGAAACATGTATTTCATACAGATATAAATGCGATTAAACTAATCAGAGGTTCAAATTAAATCAGAACTGGATAAAACGGATTTAGTGCCACATGACTTGAAATGAACCTTCAGTAGTCTGTTCTCACTCAAAACAGTTGAAAGTTGCACTTACCATCTGGTTTCTGCTGTTTCACCCAAGGCTGAAAGCTCAGTCACAAACATAGATCTGTCTTCATTATCACACCAACAGTTTTGTGTTTGTCTTGTGCAGAGGCCACAACCTGGCTATGTGACCAGGCTATTACAACCTAGCCGATTACACCAACTGCTCTGTTCCACAGATAACAGTTGGCATGCACCCCCATTCAATTCTGGCAGTGGGTTGGAGGTTTCTGACATTGTATAACCTGTTAGATTGTATTGTATTAGTTACAATTTCCTTCCATGCTGTGGGAGACTTGGCACTCAGAAGCATGCTTTGGAAGAAATGGGCTCTCCTCAAGACTTTGTGGGCACCTGCATAGTTATAAAATCATGCAGTAGTTAAAGTAGTGTGGAGCAAGGCTATAATAGCCTGGACTAGAATTTTTTTGTCACGTCACCTAATCTGTCTGACAATCCAGTCTCAATGATGATGAGATTGATAATTTATTTTAGTAGTTTTGTAGCAACCATTGATAGTTTAATTTCATTCAGTATTTCAGTTTCATGATTCAGAACCAACATTTGAGTTTGTTCATTTTAGTTTTGGTATAATTAAAAGTAATCTGAAAATTTTTTTTGTTTTCTTTCTTCTTTAGCCTATCATGTAGTTGATGTAGGTGTAGAAAGTCAGTAAAAACATTTTATTTGTGACAAGGCTTGTAATATATTGTTGGTTACCATGACTGCAACATAAGGGCAGACAAATGCACTTAACAGCAACTCATTTTAAGAGAATTCCTCTCCCTTCATTTCTTTCTCCCACACTTCAACTAGAACGCTGATGTCCAAAAGGGTGAGCCACTAAGTGCTGCTTCGGTACAACCACACTCTCCTCTTTCTGCCCTTCATCCTCTCTCTTGTACACCCGTAACACAGCAATGAAGTGGTTAGTCAAGTGTGCAGTGTCAACATTTAAGTGACCTTTATCAAGCCACCTTTGAGTTTTGTCATGTCTTTAATTAATTTTTTTTTTTAAAGTACAGTAGCTTACTTAGAAAAGGTATACACCCAGAGGAGGCCAAACCCTTCGCTTGTGTTCATTAAAGTAATCTCTGTTTTCTTGTCTCTTTTCTCCAGTAACATAGCAGAAGCTCTGGTCAGTAAAGGCCTGGCTACAGTCATCAGATACAGACAGGATGACGACCAGCGCTCCTCCCACTACGATGAGCTGCTTGCCGCAGAAGCACGGTGAGGAACACGTGCGCACACACACACAGATTTACCCACATAATATAAGATACTTAAACACAAAACACTTTCTACTCACTTCTTCCATCTCATTTGTACATGAACTACACACTTGGCAACACTGACTTCTGGAAATTAAGAAAAAGCATTTTGTTTGCTTAAAATAAAGTGTGCACACTACAGTCATGTCTCTGTCACACAAAGCTCTTTACACAGACACACACACTCACTCTCAACAGTCCACTAGTTGTGCATAACCTTGACAAATTTGATTATTGGGGAGTGGTAAAGAAATAAAAATGACCTTGCTTTTACATCTACTGTAACATGCAGTATGGTAACTCTCTCGTTATTATTTTCAGAATTTATACTAGCACCATTGTCACAAGTCATATTCAAGCATACCTTGTGCTATTTTCCCCTGGAAACGTCATCACTCTCACACATTCACTGATACATACATTGAACCACTTTATTTACATATATGCCTAGACACACATACACCTTTCCATGAGCTGGACTTTAAATCAGAATCTCTCTTTACATGGCCCCTATGAATATAATTATATGGAAGTGCAGTGGAGAGATTTAGTACAGGCTTTATTACTCAACCATAGATTAAGATCTGCTGGCTATAGGTCGAGCACATGCAGCCACAGCCTTTTAATAGGCCTAACTCTTTGTCTCCCTTTTTTCTCATGCAGTCATCACTGACCACCCACCCTCCCTTTTTTGCGTCTTCCTCCCTCTGCTGCTTCCTTTGCACGTTTTGTCCTTATTTCTCCACCTTAGCTGTTTTCAATTTTGTCCTTCTTTGGCCTTGCACTTCTGTGTGTTCTGTTCTCCCATTTCTCTTTCACTCTTCCCCCGCTCTCTTTCTTGCTCACTCTCCATCCCTGGTGGGGTCTTATTAGAGTTGATGAGAGGTTTCTGTCTATAGCCTTGGTTTTATTTTTAGTTCCTACTGCATGAGGCCAATGGCCCGCAGCTTTCAAGGAACCTCCTCCTGGCTATTAAATGCACATGTATACATGCTTTCATAAATGTAGGTGCTCTGTCTTAGAGGCAATGGTCTGCATCCTGGTGACCCACAGTTGGCACAATTCCAGTCTATAACCCCAACCAGAGTGGTCATTTTCATCTCATTTGGCCCTTGAGGCTTTTTAAAGCAGGTCTACACAGCACTAGTCATCATCATCAAACCACAACTCTTTCCATTTACCCTCTTCCCTATAATCTACTAATAACATCTCTTCCATTATAATTTTACAGACAGATGTTATGGATATGAATTTACATATAAGTTTATATACTCTAAATATATGTGTGTGTAGATTATCTGGGTGGAAAAAAATACCTCCCCCTTTAGAAACTGGTATGAATTTACATTTGATTACACAAAGGCAATCTATGCATTTACAGTCAGTACTCAGAACTCCCATTTGTCTACATTTCTTAAATTTCCAGCCTTTGTCAGGTATTATGATTGTGTCTGGGCTTTGTTGGTGACATGTGGTTTGTCTGATTGTAGGGCCATCAAGAACGGGAAAGGGCTGCACAGCAAGAAGGAGGTTCCTATCCACAGAGTGGCTGATATTTCTGGGGTATGTATCTTTATTTTTAGTGTTATTTTTAGATAAGGAACATATTATTTTTTTATAGTATTTTTCATGATATGTGTAATATGATAAAATTTCAAATTAACTTACATATTTTAGTATTATGAAATGCAGTTTTGTTTATAAATAGCCACCTTGCTGCTCAACAGTGCATCTGTCCCTCAATGCTCAAAGCCGTTGACTTGTTCTACCACACAGAGTGATTCTCAGAAGACAATCTATAATCCTCAACTCCCCCTTTTTCCCTGATCTTCACTGCCTGTTTCTTCATCTTAAAGAAACTAAGCAGTCTCTAAAAATAATCAACGCCATTAATAAAACCATCAGGGGTGCTTGGTCGTAGCTTGTTTACGTGTGCCCAGGGGCTTGATAGAGGCATCATTTGGCTAATGAAGCCTGATTGGGAGTGCTCACTAAATGAACATTAGTGCAGAGAACCCATAAAACCTCTCAGTAATGAGTAATGGGTGATTGGCGCACATTCTTTTTAAGCATGTGTTTTTGTTTGTGCGAGCCAGGAAACTGGGTTTTCTTGTTTTCTGTTTACTCTATGCTCACTTTCTCCTTCAGATTGTCATTTTGTCAAAGTCTGTCATGTTTTCTTGCTGTAGTTATTCCTGAAAACAGCTGTTAATTTCTCTTGTTTCCTTAGGTATCCACTTTGATATCCAAGTGCAGTTTTTATTTATTTATTTTTTATTTTTTTTTAATTATTGTAATCTGCTGATTTGCAACATTGCAGCTGTTCAAAGTGACTGAGTGGCTGGGATAGGTGAGCTGTCATGGGGAGCAGAACAGAGCAGTCAACAGTGTGATCAAATGTAATGCGTACTAGTGACAGTGACAAGGACAAGGAGAAATCCTTGCTGTTGTTTTTTTTTTGGTTTTGTTTCTTTTAACATTACATTATTCTCCCACCACCCAAGAGGGAAACTGAAATCTGGGTGATAATGTCATACAAAACTTATGCAAAAACATTTTGCAGATTAGATCTTTTTAGTTTTTATTATGCATTTTTTCATATATATTTTTCCTTTTCCTATCCTATCCTATTTGGAATGAGCAGTTTTCAGTTTATTGTTTCCTAAGTCATTGCATTGGTTTGAGGAGGGCATTTATCACAATTTCATTTCTCACCCACCAACTCATCAGGCCATAGCATGGCAAAACAAACTTTTGCCTTGTATATTACCCTTTGCATAACTGGAGATTATTCTCTACTAATCCATCAAACCAAAAAATGTTATGCAGCAGTTTTAACATTTTTTTTTCCCCTGAACAATTTAAGTACATTTATGCATCTTCTGTACTTGTCCACTAGCCATCTCTTATACATTATGATAAGCCACAACTAGATGGTCCACTGTGAATGACTCAAAATTGAACTTCAAAAACATTAGCACCTCATTGTGTGTCTCACTTGAGCTCTCTTGTAGTACTTGTACTTGTGAGCCCTAGAGACACATTTGGTTAAATTAATCAGGAACTCTTTTTGTGTGTGAGAATTTTTTTTTAAGACCAGCGTGGTCCACTAGTGTGGTCATTATGTACATGCTCTGTAAGTTGCTTTTTAAAGTTTCATCACCTTGCATTTGAACAGGGGCTTATTAAAGCTCTTTAACATCAACAGGACTTTAGAGTCTAATAGTCTGACATTGCTTTGCATAACTGCTCTCAGATGTTATGCTGTTCCACATTGTTTTCATTGTAACCTCCCTGTGTCTTATTGTGTCAGCAGGACAGATAAATTACTGGAGCCTGTAAAAATAATTATGACAGGAAACTGTTGTGCTGACTGAGCAGCCCTGTGCTATTTCATTGGGGGGTTTTAGTGCATTTGATGCTTATAAACCTCCACCCAACTTAACTGGCTAAATTGACCACATTCTGTGTGCAACAATAACATGGGAGTAGTTACAGGGGCAGGTGCTCAATAATTAATTTACTTTAATAACAGAGAAAAGGCAATATATACCACACCCCACATCCAACTGGAGAATTCACGTCTTACTCATTAAAAACTGTCCCAGTAACCTAGCAAAGGCGCAAGTGTTTTGTACATATTAAAACGATCTGCAGTGTCATGTGTTTGTGTGACCTGCACGTCAGCACTGTAGAGGCCCTCTAAGCACTCCATTATTAGTGCTGCACTGTCAGTGGTTCAGATCAGTGCCATTATATGCAGCTGCAGCTCCTCCTCTCAACATTTCTGTGTGTGTCCAAAAGGCCAAACACAGGATTTTCAGCCCAGTCCAGGATTGTTGCCAGTTGGCCAGTGTCAGTAGGCGTGTGTGCATGCACATGAACCAGTTGTTTGGCTAGGCTAATGTAATGAGTGTTCTAATAAAAGGACCAAAATAGCAACATTACATCCTCTTCCTCATCTTCTTTTTGCCTCCGATACGCACCCACACACAGCTGTACACATGCATAGGTACATCCCAAAACACACTTGGACATGCACTCTCCTATACGTTAGCATCTTTTTCCCTAGTGGTATTGGTTTACTGAAAGGGATTATGTACTACAAGTGGGTTGGAGTCACAAATAGAGCAAAGATAGGTTTGTAACGTATATTGTGGGAGATGAACAGAGGTGGTGGGAGGAGAGTAGTTAAAGCACTTGACTTACCTTATACCTCTAAAGGTTGCATAATGAGGTCCTTTCCCCCCCTCATGTCTCTTCCTTTTTTTTCTGAACCAAGTTAGACTACACAGCCCACACAGTGCAGGTGCTGTAAATGTGTTTGTGTGAACAAGTGTTTGGTTCTGTTGTCTCCCACTCAAGGGGCTATTTTGGAGTTGAGTGGGTGGAGTTCAGGTGGTATATCTCATGGATAAAGCCTATACACTTTACTTTCAATGTCATATGTTTGAGTACCACCAGTGATATGTTGTATGATGTCTGTAATGTTTTTTGTTTAAAACATGTTCTGTCATTGTTTTGTTCTTGGTTTTTTACTAGTCTCACACGGCCACTTACAGTAGAAAATGGAGAACACATTTGTTAGTTCTGACTTTCCTTGTTTGAATGCCGTCCTTCCCTCAGAGCCTTTGCTCCACACTGCCACAAACATACACACACACTACACTGCTGCATGACTCACTGGTCTGTTGTGCCTACATGCTCATGCCTGGAGTAGGCACATATCAAATTATTTTTTTATCGTTTATGAATCTTCCCCTGCCACTGCATTACCAGCCCTTCTTGAATACACATGATTTAGCTCTGCTTATAATTTTGGCCCGGGCACACCAATAAGCTTGTGAGTCACCCTTGCAGGAAGGGAGAGAATTATTCTTGATTGCACACAGTTCCAGACGTGTCGCTTAGAAGCGGAGTAGACTTCATTAAAAGATGTCTTGAAAAAGCCCACAGATTTCTTCGTCGATAAATATGTTTAGTCTGTCCTGTCTATTTCGGTTACTCCTCACTTGGCTGAGATTTTTGTGCTGTATTCAGGTTGAGTTAGTCAACTTTTTGTGACAAACAGTTTTAATGTTTTGTTTTCTTAGCACTAATGAGTTTAACTTAAAAATATACGCATATACAGTACACAGGTTAAAGGGAGTGTATTTGCTTTACTAATGTCAAAAACGGTCATCGGTCTTCAGACCACATTGCATTAAATAATGTACTTTTTGGAGTGTTATGTTAACCTAATTTTTCTGTTTTTCATCCATTAGGAGACACAGAAAGCCAAGCAGTTCTTGCCGTTCCTGCAGAGGGCTGGCCGGTCAGAAGCTGTTGTAGAATATGTCTTCAGTGGCTCCCGCCTCAAGCTGTACATGCCCAAAGAAACCTGCCTCATCACATTCCTCCTTGCCGGTGGGTAGTGCTCTTTTACTTTGCTGATTAGTAGGTCAGTTAATTCAGTCTTCTAACTGACTCACTTCTGGGTCTGTCTAAGCATTAGTTCCTGCAGTGAGAAAGTCAATTTGCAGAAAATGGCTGTTTTTAAAAGTGTGTATATGTGTTGCTGATAGTACATACAGTAAGTACCACACTGTGACTCCCACCAGCATCAAGGTCAGAGTTTAAGCCCACGCCTCACCTCTCAGCAGCCAACTGAACACCAGTATTGGTGTGAAGTATGTGTCCATTATGACCTCCCCTGGGTCTCTCTGACAAGTGTGAAATAGACTCTTGTTCTGTCCTTTACCTGGATACAATGACCATTGTGTCCAGGTAAAGGGAGCTTTAAACTGTAGTGGATTGGCTGTTTTTATAATATCTGAAGGGCAAACTAACTTTGTTCCAGCCTTTCTCTATTGCTCTCTTACAGAGGACTGATAATGAATAGGAATGAGCTGGAACAGTTAGTTATGAATTATAGTTTAACTTATTTTAATGCTTACTTTGATATTTGACTTATGGAGGTTGAACACATCCACTATTTGTTATGGGGTATTATCACAGAAATCAAATAAATAAAGTTTTATAAAATAATAGGATGGTAGACCCATATTAAAAAAACAAAACAAAAAACCTTGTTACAATAGCATTTGACTTTTTTGCCTTGTCACGTGTTTCACTATATGAAAACAACTGTATTGATTTTAGGGCGTTTTAAGATGCAGATGGGATGAAATGCAGACTGTGTGATAACAGGTCCCCTCATTTATTTCAGCTCCTTGACTGTTTTGACAGTTTGCGTTAGTAATAAAAACACAGAGACTCTATCTTTGGCAGCCAACGATGATTTGCAACATCCTCTCAAATCATGGGAATGGTGAGAATGCTTGTCCTTTGCACAATGGATGCAAGTTCTTTTGTTATTGTTGCAGTAAAAATCTTAGTCAGAAATGCTGACATAGAGTTCCTCTCCTCTTCTAGTAGAACAAACACCATACTGAATTATTCTGACAAACACTCAGATTCTGTTTAATTATGCATGTCTGGATCATCAGTGTATTAATTAATTTTGTAATTCACTTCTGATCGTTTTTGCTATCCACTGATGGTTTTTATAATTGCATTTTTTGTCCACTGCCTGCTACAAGAGGTATTGACATGACCCCTGCCAAAAAGCAATTTGTTTGTAGGACCATTGTAACCTTTTTATGACCATTTTATGTTTGACAATTCTCCCACAATAAGATTAATAATTACAGAGCATGGTGTAAATACTTGTGTTCAATATGATAAGTATGTGTGAGATGCTGTTTACATGGTCTACTTTTGGTAGAATTTCATTTAATCAATGGTTATTGGCAAATTACGAGATGCACATTAGCGCTGATATCTGTCCAGATTAAATGTATTCCGTTCCCAGAATAAAGACTCCATCTGCTGGAAATGAGACAATATGGGCTTTAATATACACATTAGGCTGGGTTAGTACTGTTTTATATAGAGATCATTTCCTATTTTGTGTATTTTCAAATTCAGTCATCTTTTCTGTATTGCCTAAAGAGTTCACTTGTGAGTGCCACCCTTTAGGTGTATGATTCTTCTTGACACCTCATTCTCTTTTTTGTTGCTTGTAGTCATTACTGCTCATGTTTCCCTGCATATACATTTGTTAAGTTGTGCCTATTAGCTGATAATTGACAGACTCTTATTGCCTCTGTACCTCCAATCTCCACGCAGCATCTCATTCCACTTTCTATTTTTTATCAGTTATCTTTCAATGTGTTATTCATCCATCTCCACCATAGGCTGGGCTTGAAATAACACATGATAAACTAGCCTCTCACATATCATGGTTACCTGTGTATGAAACAGCAGATATATTTTGACACAGTCCTCTTAGAACTGTCGAATGTTGGCGTCAGATAATGAGTAGAGAAGATCTTCTACATGTTTTAGCTAAGTTGAATAGGTTGTCCATCATAGAAGATGCAGCGCCTAAAATGTTTTATTAAGCTTTTTAATTGAAAGGTTTTAGGAAGTGTCCTTTGACAGTTATAAAATCCACATCTATAAAACATTGTGTATACAGTATAGACATAAGGAATAACAAGAGCTGCTAAAAGCCTTCACATTACATAATGTTTCATAATGTTATTTACAAGGCTTTACAAGTAAGCTCTTAATGCTTTTACAAGATAAATGGCACTATTACTTACTTCATTCATTTTATGTTAAAGGTTAAAAGGTTAAAATCGCTTTAAGTAAATATTGACTATGTTCAGATAAATGCAGAATGTTTCTAATGATGATGCTGTCCTGCATTACTCTTCTGTTTCATTAGGAATGTTTTCATCAGATTTTTATTCTTTAAAAATGTTGTGGGAGGCCATTGAAGAACAAACTGTTTACAGCTCACAGCATGCTTCGGATGAAATTGTCCCAAGGTGGTAAGAGCTGTAGCACAGCAAGTCCAAATTATAACACCAAAACACAGTGCAAGCTCTTTGAAACTGAACTCTCAGCCTACTTATCCCACAGGGTTTTCTATTTCTAACCTCAGTTTAACGCTGAATCTTTCATTGGAAGGACTTGTTTCTCCACATCATAGGGTCAGTACCTTCCTTGGACATAGAGTCCTTCTTTTCCATGAATTTTTCTTGGTGGACAAAGACCGTGCCTTGAGAATAAATGTTGAATGTTGAGGAAACAAAGGATAGCAAGTGAAGCCCATGCGTCAAAGAGGACCGGAGGTTTGCTTCAGGAGTTGAAGGGAAGTTCCCTTTTCTCCTCACACATCACCTGTTCTTTCTTCTCCTCTTACTTGCTGTTCTGTGCAGCGTCACTTCTGTATGCAAGTAAAGGAGTCATCCTGTTTCTGAGGGAGAAAGGAATGGTATCGCACAGGAAAGGGAATTGGGAGGGGAATGAAGTATGATGAAAGGAGGAGGAGGAGGAGGTGCAGTAAGAGGTGTGGAGGCAGAAAGGACAGAGGAGGGATAAAAAAATCAAGGGGGATGTGGTATAGAGAAGACAAAAGTACAATTGATGTGCAGTATGTGGGTATAAAGGCCTGTTGAAGCTGAGGGAGACCAAGCGGTGAAAAGGCTGTAAATGTTTACTAGCTTCAATAGCTTTCATAGAGTTTCAGATAGAGGCCATGGCAGGTGAAGTGTACTTTAAAAGTTACTCAGAAAGTTGTGTTGAGCAGCAGTCTGTCAAAAAGATGAAGCAACCATCATACGGACACAAAGATTTACAGTGTCAGCAAGAGGCATTGCCCATCACAGCGTGTGGCTTTGTGCCATTTGTCTGATTTTTATTTCATTTTATTTATTTATTTTTGAGTGTGTGTGGTTATTCTTGTACACTTCCTACCATGTTTCCTAAAATGTGTTTTAAAAAAAAGTTTAACATAGCAGAAAGTGTGTCAAAGGCTAGAAATAAAATATTACTCTGCTCTGCTCCAGCCTCTATGCATTAGTGTCCTTGTGTGTGACTGCAGCAGTATATCTCATCAAGATTCACACATGTATTCAGAACCTGGGGAAGGATGTTCGAAAGCCTTTAGACACATTTTAAGGCATGCCACATTATAAAGATAATAAAAATGAATAAATAAATAATAATTTTGGTTGACAAATTTTTTATGTAAAATG